>JAGFBZ010002126.1:0-99083 GCA_018398805.1 Hirundichthys speculiger
TTTTCTTGCAGGTCTCTCCTCTCCTGGTTGCTTGCCCCGCCCTCCTCGGTGATTGCTTTCACCTGTGCTTGGTGAAAAGCTTGGGAATCCAAGGTGTTTCTCTTCTCCTCCTGAAGGCTGGTGCCTTCCTGGCCCCTCTGGTTTTTGTTTGGGTGTTGATGTTTTTTTTTTTTTTTTTTTTTTTTTTTTTTTTAGTTAGTTAGTTTTTTATTTTGGTCCATTAATCAATCAAAAACCATCACAGAAAGCTGATGTTAAAAAATGAACCAAAAAGGTGTAGGCTGAAGCCGTAGCTTATATGATGCCTACCTTTTTTTACAACATATCACTCACAACAAATCAAAAATAAAGGGATTACAGAGAGTCGATTACAACAAAAACTTGTGATATAAAGGATTTACAGGAGAAGCTGCTCTTGGTCATACTAAAGTTTATTTATCTATTGCCCTAAGTTTAACTTTTTTTGAATTTACAGATAGAACTAGACATTTTTAGCTCATCACAGAGACTATTCCACAAGTTTACCCCTTTAACGGAAATACATCTGCTTCTAAAGTTGTCCTTACCTTTATTTTTTTAAAATACAAGTTCCCTAAGTTTCATACCGACTTTCTCTGAGTGAAAACATTTCCTGAATGCAGTGAGGAAGTAGGTTATTGTGTGCCTATACATTAAGTGAAGTCCTTAGCTCGACTAATCTACAAATTTAAAGTATTTAATTTAATAAAGAGGGGGTTCGTTGGGTCGCGGTATTTTGAATTATTTACACTTATGGCTCTCTTTGTAATTTAATTATTGGATCAATGTTGTTATGTAAGTATTTCCCCATAGCTACAACAGTAAGTAATGTATGGAACAATGAGTGAACAGTACAGTGTAAGTGGATTTCTGATTTAAAAGTTCTTTGTCTTGTATAGGATTGCATGGTTTTGGACAATTGAGATTTGATAGTGTTTATATGTGTTTTCCATCAGTTTATCATCAATTATCACCGCCCAAGAATTTATTTTCACTACTCGTTCAATTTCGACGTCATTAATTTTGAGCTTAACTTACAATTACTTTTCGGTTACCAAAGATTATAAATTTTGTTTACTTAAATTCAGTGATAATTTATTGATATCAAACCAACTTTTAAGAACTTTCAGCTCTTTTTCCCACTGCACTCAGAAGCTGTTTCCAATGTTTACCAGAGCAATATATACTGTATCGTCGGCAACAACACAATTTAACAGTTTCGACACATTACAAATATCATTAATATACAAATAAACAGTATGGGAACCAGCACAGATCCTTGTGGAACACCATATGTAAATTTTAATAAATTAGAATTTTCATTGTTCAGATGTACATATTGGATCGTCTTCCAGGTAGCTTTGTAGCCATGTATAGGCTATAACTCTGATCCATATCTCCATTTTTTTCATCAAAGCCTGGGTCAATGGTATCAAAAGCTTTTTTTAAATCAATGAAAACTCCTACTGAAATTCTTTGTTATCAACTGCAAGTTGAAATTTCTTCTACCAGTTCAGTCACTGCCATCGAGGTGGACCTATTAGACCTAAAACATACTGATGGTCATTCAGTATATTGTGTTTATTTAGAAATTTATCAAGCCTTTGTATGAACAATTTTTCTAAAATCTTTGAGAATTGTGAGAGCAGGGAGATTGGTCTATAGTTGGAAAATTGATGCCTGTCTCCACTTTTAAAGATGGGAATGATTTTAGCAATTTTCATTTTAGCAGGGAAAATGCCGGTTAAAAAGGATTGGTTACAGATATGCGTCAGTGGGGTTACAATACATTCTATTATATTTTTAACAAATGCCATATCAAAACCCGTCCAGTCAGTGGATTTTTTGTTCTTGAATTTATTAACAATATCAATAATATCCTCTTCAATTACACCGTTAAAAAAAATTATGTTGAGTTTAGCCTTGGTTTTTCTGACTTTATCATTGAGTTTCATATGTTGCTTTACCTTTAAATAAATTAAGTATTTTGTTTAAAAGCTGTCATTGTGTGGACAGTAAGAAGTGGTTGAATGTTGATCTGGAAAATGCAAAGTAACTGTTCAGCTGTACTGTCATAATTGAATTGAATTGAATTGAATTGAAAATACTTTAATAATCCCCGAGGGGAAATTGGCTCGTTGCAGCAGATACAAAAATATACATAAATAGACAGGACATTAAATAGACATTAAATAGGCAATAAATAGACAAAAAAACAGTGTGCAGAAACAGAACAATAAATAGACTAAAAACAGTGTGCAGAAACAGAACAATAAATAGACTAAAAACAGTGCGCAAAACAAGACACTAAATAAAAAGTAAGTAGACAAAAACAGTGTGCTAAACAGACAAAAACAGTGTGCAAAACCAGTAGTAATAAAACTGTAATAATGTAATAAAGTGATAATGTGGCATTAACAGAACGCAGTGGCAGAAGTAATCAGCAGTGATTAATCCCTGACAACCAGGAGTTATAGATTTTAATTGCACTAGGAAGGAACGACCTCCTGTATCGTTCCTTTGAGCAGCGGGGTTGAAGGAGTCTGCCGCTGAAGCTGCTCTTCAACTTCAACTAAGCAGAATCTGTGTGCCGACATGGGATGTAGACAAATTTGTGTGTCTCCAAAACAACTCTGAAGAGGAGAGGATGAGAGTTGAATGAGTTATTATTTTGGTTATTAAGGTAAAATCTCAATGGAAGTATTAATTTTCTCTCATGACATACCTAGAATAGATGGGAAATAGATTTGGATAAAGCATAAATTAGGATTGTAAATTGAGTAACATTTCTTTTAAGATAGAGGTTAGACTAGTGGTTTGAGGACAACTCTAAGTGCCTCCAGCTCGCCAGTTAGTGACCTCGGGTTACTAGGAGAGATAACTGAGAGAGGAGAAGGCATCATGTGAGGTTGTTATTGAAAATAATAGTTTCCTCTGCATACACATGGTCATGGTAAGCCAGGTGCAAGAAACTGCTTTGGCGGGTGGCAGCACAGGTCGACCTTGGAGGGGCTGGCGAGTGCTGCAGCTTTGTGCAGAATCATGGCAAATGAGCACATATTCTGCATATTATCCGATCAATCAATTAATTGATCTTTGGTTACCCTTTTGAAATACATAGGTACATAAAACGTTAGGTAAGAATTAGCATTAGCTAATTAGATTTAGGGGTAGCGAGCCACTGGGCCAGTAAACAAAGTAACCATGGGATCTGAGAGGAGTCCCAAGGGAGCGGTGTGTGTAGCTATGCATGCCTCTGTTGCGCATAGACCAATCAGGAGAGTAATGTGATCCTGCTTTAATTTATGTACGCCCTATTGTATGTGAATAAACCAATCAGAGGGGTTGTGGAAGTTTTTGGTAATTATGTATGTCTCTGCAGACATGCATAAACCTATCAGAGGACTTATGTGACTCCTTTTTGAATTATGCATGGCCAACTGTATGTAAAACCATTCATGAATGGATTATGCATGGCCTACTGTGTGTAACTCCAATCAGGAATGCTATGTAAATGTGTTATTGCACGCCCCTCATGTACACCAACCAATCAAAAGTTGTGGGTTCTGAACAGTGCCAAAAAAGGGGACTTTGGGGAGGGAGCAAGTGAGGCGAGGCTGGGCGAGAAAGCATAAAACTGGGAGTTTGGTGAGAAATAGCATTTTTCCGTGGACTGTCTTCGAAGGAGCAGGACTGGCTTGGGACTGAGCGAGCTAACCAACATCGAAGGGAATTCTGAGGATTAATTCTTCAAGAACAAAGAAAGAAGACGCTCAGAACGGATTAACCATTGTTCCCCAAAGCTTGAGGAATATAATTGGAATCTTTTTGATTTTACCCTAGCCCACTGGTAGCAAGGAGGAGGGGCCGAATATTAGAGTTCCCGGGGCCTGACCGTGTGCTCTCTCTATACCTCGCCTCAGCAGCCTCTGAGATAACGAATTGGCCTTTTGCCTACCCCCAACCGTCCTTGGATCAATCCTGATGAATCAATTCAAATGAATGAAATTGGAATTATAAGCCACAGCTCTCCCCAAACCAACCTGAATCCATTCAAATTAATGAAATTGGAATTACAAGCTACAGTACTTCCAACCAGCCTGGATTCCATGGAAATAATTGGAATTACAAGCCACGGCCTGGATCAACACAGAAGAACAAAGTTGCCAGCTGCAGCTTTATTTTAGAGTAGAATTAGAGTTTGTTTTTCAATGTTTAATCAATGTTTAATCAATGAATGCTGTCACTTAATCCTGCTAACCTGCTTAATAAATATAAAATTAACACATGACGTTGTGATTGATATTGAATCTGTCCCCACAAGTGTACAGATTTGGGTGTGCCTCTGCATTAACAACCCAGGTTCTTAAAAGTTACTCTAGCCCAATATTGTCACAGATCCTTGGGGCCTACTGTCCAAGCCACTAAACTTAACCGAGTCAGTAACAAGAGCCCAGATCATGAGGAGAGCTGCAGTTAACAAATGTGACCAATAGCTAAACTTTGAGCCACCAGGCTTTTCCTCTTAGGTCAGTTATTGGAGTAAGCAGGGTAGACATTTGGATGGAAGTATGCAGTGAGTGCTAGGCAAATCTCATAACCAGCTTGAATAAGTTGGGGAAATCTAGAGAGGTAAACCCCCCTAGACCGCAACTTCGGCCCCGTAGGATGGATAGCTGGTCCTGGTGACAGGCTCTGCTAGACAGAGGCTGAACGGGATCTAAGAGGCCGGGGATCTAATAAGAATTTTGAATTGTGTTGTACATGAAATGTGCTATAAACATAAACTTGTCTTGCCATTCTCGAAAAGTACCGGAAAACCATTATTACACAACCTGCCACATACGTTCCTTGGTCATACTTTCTTTGTAATTCAGGGTGAAATGGTGGCTTCATAGAGAGTGGCAATGCTGCCATCTGGAGGATCGGAACACTAACTACAATGTTCAAAACTGATTATACTGAAACCTCCGTGATGGACTGAGACTGTGATTGCTGAGACCGCGAAGTGTGAGGGTTTATTGTTCTTAACTTGTGAACTAGTGAGTGTCAAAATCTAAACTTGTAAACTAGTTCAAAACCAATGTGCTTCCTAGTTAACTAGTTGAATGAAATTCTAATAAGGAGGTGGGTAAAAGTATGCACAGGGCCTTCCTATTGGTTCTGTGAGTCAGAATTTAAAATACCAGCCAATCTTGACTCTAGGTTTTACTAGTATCCCACCCATTTCATTTGCATGTTGCACACTAGATAACATGTAGGCCTGTGAAGCTGCAACAGGTAAGCAAGTTGCTACATGATGTAACTTAAATGTTAACTTGTCAAGGCAAGCTTTTTAACTAGTTACCTAGCTGGGGTTTATTTTGAGTTTGCCAGTTAACCCCTTAACATTCCTGTATAATTTGCATAAAACGCCTATCCAAGACATACCCAAAGTAAATTGAAAGCTGTTCTTGAACCGTATGTAGCACATGGATGGTTTTGGTCTCTTTTGAAAGGTAACACTCTGAAGTTTTTCCTCCAACTGTCAGAATCACTGTAAGTGCTACTAGCATTGAGTAATCTAAGTTGGAACACACTGAAATATAAGTTTTTTATTTCCGCCTGAATTTTTTTTGTAAACAGATGTCTGCAGATGAGTGCAGCTGTGACTTATTAGCTGGAAAACACAATAGGACCACAGCATGAAGCCTTACCTAGTGCAAGTTCAAATTTGATAACAATACTACTAAAAATGAGTATTTTACACACGTTTTTGTAAGAGTATGTCTAGGCGTTTCCAAAAATGGCACATTTGGAGACTCCAAAATGGCACTTGGATAAACATGGCCACATACCTCGGATAAAAGGACATAACTCTTGAACGCTTCATCGTACAGTCATAATCTTGGCCTCTAATGAAAGGTGACACTTAGAGGTATCTTATCCCACATTCAGATTCACTATCAATATTGCTGAAAAAAAGTTGCTGAACCATAAAGCTAAACTTTGCATATAAAAAGAGTCAAAAACAAGTGTTGTTGTGGAAAAATGTAATTTATATAAAAACACAGCAACAACACAGCAAACTATTCACATATTTACAATTATAACCATTTATAACTGTAGCAATTTCTTGTAGTTATGAAGCACAAAGGCACATCACACGAGGAGCATTTCAACTGTGTTTTAGCATGACAGTGCCTGCACTTCAGCCTACCAGCAGTCCTCTGCCCACTGATGAAAACTGGTATGTGATGTGCTCCACGCAGAGCAGGAGGTGGGACAGGTCTGGCTGTGGAGGAAGACCCTGCTTCTGCCAGCTGCACGGCGAGGGTCTCCCGGAATGCCTTCTGGTGCAGAGGGACCTCTCCTCTACCCTTTGCAATGTCTGTGTGGAGGAGGAAGGCATTCACGATTGCGATGTCCATGAAATGGTAGAAAAATGTCTTGTACCACTTCCTTGTCTTGTGAAGTACTTTGTAATATCCGATCAGAGCGTCAGACAGGTCCACTCCACCCATACACCTGGAACAACAATGAAAAAAATATATACAAAACATAAATATGTGCAACACCTTTCGATGTTCTGGTGCTGGCAGAACCTCTCTGGACAGTTGGAGGATGGAGCTCCTCACCTGATGAACTGCTATCCTCTCTCTGTGACTGCTTGCTGACTGGCTCCCAGTCCATCTGAATCCTCAGATGGCTGCCTATTATGTGAAAATAAAGAAATAAGTCATCACAAAACTTCCTATCTTTTCTGTATTCTACTGCTTGCACAATGAAACACAGAGGGGTCTGGGAGGTAGAGAGGCACACATTCACACACCCACCCCCAACAAACACACACGCAAGCACACCCCCCCAACCCCCCCACACACATATTCACACCCTACCCCCAACAAACACACACGCAAGCACACCCCCCAAACCCCCCCACACACATATACATACCCTACCCCCAACAAACACACACGCAAGCACACCCCCCCAACCCCCCCACACACATATACATACCCTACCCCCAACAAACACGCACACATCACACACCCCAACCCCCTATCCCCCACACACGCACAAACAAAGGCATTTGTATCTATTTTTCAAAGTGATGCTTTTTTATGTCGAAATACAGTAATACGTAATAATATGAAGAATACTACCAATTATGATATAATATATACGTAATAATATAATATAAGCTGATCAAATACTTACTTATCCAGAGCAATGTCCTCTCCGACGGCAAACATATCCTCTGCGCAGGAATCAACAAATGACATGTCGCTCTCTTCCTCTGATAACTCCTTTCCTGATTCGTCACTGTCCCGACGAGCACATTCTTCCATTGCTTCTTGGACTGTAAATCTAGTCTTCTGCGTCCTTTTCGCCATTTTCTACGCTCCTAGAGTCAAAACTACGCTGAGAAACAGTCCACACTGTGATGCGCCTTGCTGTTACGCACCTTTTACGCACGCAGCCTGAATGAAGACAATTTGCATTACGCATCGGTCCCTTTGTCTCCCCGTTATCTCCACCCCTTCAACCGGCACATCGTTGTTTTCAGAATTTCATTGGCTATTCAATGCGTCAGTCATCAGCATGATTGATTCTAACTGGCTGGTTTTTTCATCACTCAAAGTAGGAGATGGCTTCGTTTCAACGTTGGCCCTTATTGGCTATTTTAGGCTGTGGAAAGGGCAGCGAGGCTCCTATATGGCTGTATGAGGTGTCAATCAAAAGATCACAAGCCCCCCTCCATTTTGAGAGCAGCCACACGTACGTCAGCACAGGAAGAAGCGTTTTATAAGGAAAAAAACACGGAAGTTACTGAACACTGACCAGCTACCAGTGGCGTTTTTGTGGATACTTTCTGGTATAATAATGCATTTTTGACTAAATACTTTACTGAATTGGATCGACTGGACCTTTGTGAGTTCAACCAGACCATTTTTGTGGGAATATTTTTGATCGGACGACTTTTATAACGCTCATAAGGTGAGTTGCGTCGATTTCGTAACTCCCTGTTTGTTTGTTTGTGGTGTGACAAAGGCGTTGATTGTACCTGCTGTTATGATTATATCCTGAAATGGTTTACATTGATTGAATCACAAGAATCTTAGCTTTCCAAAGATATGTCTCATGAGTGCCTCACGTAACATTTGAGCTGTGTAAATTACAGTTTAGTTTCGGAAACTACAGAAATTCGGACTGACGGCCTGCGGGCGGGCCGTCGGAATGTTAACGGGTTAAACACTCCTCCTGACAATCCAGGGTGGAGGCTAGGATGCAGAACTGCAGTCTTACACGCTTCTCTGCTGCTTCTAGAGGACCGACCACTAAAAATAGAGAAATCAACCATGTACCTGCTAATGTTAGCAGGGTGCCAATCAAAAACATAGAATTGGTGTCGATTTCCTGTCCTCCAAAAGTCTAATTAGTGCGACGTGATAGTGGTGTTAACCAAAATAATCTGATAAAAATAAAAACTGTCAGACACTTGGAGCCAAGAGAACTTGTAATTAGATGTGGACTACTGAATGTGAGGTCTCTTGGCTCTAAGGGCCCGATCTTCCACCAGATCTCCTAAAGCCACTATTAAGGGATACCGGGTAGCGGGAGGTGCGTTCCCCCGCAAAGAACGCAATCTTCCACCTCCCTAAACCCGCTATCTTACCTGTTGAACCAATCAGTGCATCAGCAGCCATTGCCTTTGAGAGCAGGTTGTGCTACCCACAAACCGCTATGGAGCGTCTTTTCATCCAGATCAGAGCAGCTCTCGTCCGCAGCTCGTCTGGGACTCTGCTGTAGAGCTTCTTCCTCTTCCTTCCTCCTCCTCCTCTGCACTGGTATATATGTTACGGGTGTAGCGATCCACATCATCAGAAGCTTTCTTTTTACTTTTTTTAGGATAAACATTCATTTCAGAAAAGTAATCTTCTCTCCAGAGACCAAAAGGGGGGAAGTGAAAAAATCCCTTATCAGAATCATATTGAACCTTCACCCAGTTTCTGACTGAACCCTCACAGCTGCATCTGGGCCATAAACTGAGGAGATGAAATTCCAACCAGAACTAATGGATCCTTTTTAACCCCAACAATCAAGGAACTGACCCAAAAATCGTGAATAACCATGACAACTTTAATCCAAAACCTTTTAGCATCTACATAACTCTTGGTCTGATCCGGCTTGGAATTGCAGCTGGAGACAGGATCAGACATTAGTGCCCTTATTGACTGGACAGGGCAATAAATCTGCCAAGTGAATTCTGGCAGATTGATTTTGTTGAGGATTTTAATGTTGTACAATGAGAATGGCTCTGAAAATGTGTAACTACCATAATAGGTTGAAATGGAACAGGAATAGAAAACTGTCAAATGTCAAAACAACAATCTGACAATTCAATGAATGCTAACATGAGTTCTAGAATTCAATTATTATACATATGTGTAGATGTTGATGCAAAGCAATGCGATATTTACACATTTTGATCACATGCCATTCATAAAGGTTCTCCGGGTATGGCCACCCCAGTCTGGCTCTGTGTCCCATCTTGGCCACCCCAGTAAAAATGTCCTGAATACGCCACTGGGCAGGTGACAGTGACACAGACATGCTGAATGACAGCCAGACAGCTGAAGGCAGCTCACCAGGTGACAGGAGAGGAAGAGAGCGAGACAGGTTTGTTTAGTTAGGATATTTGGGAGCTGAGATAAAGTATTTTGTGGATTATGTGAATGAGATGTCATTAATTATTAGCCCTAGTGTGTATATATGCAATTTATTGTATGTTAATCATTTAGCAGGCCATCTGTTTTAGTTAAATGAATGACAGACATAATTGCAGAGTCAGTAATTCCTTCTCTTCTGATCTACTCCTCAGATGGCGTCCCTGAGCCTCCAGAAAAGAAAACAGCCTTGGACCAGATGTTCGGTGACTTCCTCACTCCGAGAACTCCACTGCAGACCACAAGGCAGAGAGCTGAGGAGGAAACATTAAAATATCGGGAGAGGGCTTCTCTGGATCTGAGTGCTGATGTGTTACAGTGGTGGAGATATCAAGGAGATCTTCCACTGCTTGCAGCTTTGGCAAAACACTACCTGTCAGTTCCAGCAACAAGTATAGCGTCTGTGTGAGTATTTAGCACAGCAGGGGACATAGTCACAGCCCAGCACAGTTTACTTGCCCCTGAACATGTAGGTCAGTTGGTATTCATGAAGAAAATCCTTAAACAAAGACATTTGTCTTCAGTTTTGTGTTATGATAATAGTAAGGTCATCTTATCAGATATTTGGCCAATCTGGGAACTAATTCGTTACCAAGAAATCTCTTCACTAATGTGTTTCTAAAGGTGTCTAATAACATCTCTTCAAAAGTTGAAATTTAACTCCTGGGGGAAACCTCTTAAAAAAACTGCACAAAGTCGAGGTACCAATAACCGATTTTCGAAATTTTAAAAATGCTTTATTTGGCCTTAACTAACTAAGATGGGTCAAACTAGGGGTTTTTCATTATTCTGAGTTCATTGCAAGTATTTATCTTTCACCAAGACAACTCCCTAGTGGAAAAACTGCCACGCCCACTTTCCCAGGTCATCGATCATCCCCACAATGTCCCCCACTCACACCTACAATGCAGGGTATATAAGTAAAAAAAAAAAGAAAAAATATACATTATTTTATTCTTTAATGTTTGATAAATAGCCTAAGTCAGTGTTTAGTGATGGTTGCTGTAGCTGATTGGCATTCAATGTGAGGAACTTTTGAAATAACATTAGCTTCAAACATGCTGGAGCCATTTGCATCTCCTTTCTTTGATCATGGGTGGACACAATATTTTGCTTTTAATGTCCAGAAATGTAAGTGTTATTGATTTTTCTATCAATTTGAAATGTTTCACTTCACTACATAGATTATAAGGATATAACATATCTAAGCTAAACATATTATGTATTACTAGTGTTAAGATGATTACCTAAGCTCCATATTTAACAATTACCTGCTTTCCTCTGCTTTTTTTCTAAGAAAGAGTGTCCTCTTGAGTTCTATACTGATGTGTTTTGAGGCCACAGTAGTTGATTGCTCATTTCGCTGCACCTGCTGTTAATTTGATTAGTGATTTTTTTGCACCTGTACTAGCAAAATGTTTGCCAATATGCCAATATTCTTTAGTTTTTGCGAGGAGAACAGCAGCTTTAGATTCAGCTACAAATCATCACATTTACTGCATTACTTTTCAGTGTGTGTGTGCATACATTACAAGTAAGTGTTGTTTGCTTCCTTCTGTATGTGATTTGTTTGAGAGTCAGAAATATTTAGGCTACTAAGAAAAGTTTGATGTTTAAGTGAGATTCTGATGTTTTCAGTGATATTTGATGTTACCGTGAAATTGATCTTACTAAATATAAAATCTTTATTTCCATTCTACTTTGCATGCTTATGACTGGAATATACTGTAATTGCAGTACTATGGATGATCACTCCAGCTCTGCTCAAGTGTTTCATCTGTGCAGGCCTGGAGACACCAGATGAGTCTTATTCAAGTAACTCCTAAAGGCTACTCTACTTTATTGAGACAAGCAGAAGTAGTTGAAAATGCTACGATTTTGGAGCATATGAAAGAGGATGAAAAAGAAGGAAGACTTGGATATCACAGAAAGTGTAAAGATTATTTGTACAACAAGTTTGTCGAGCTCACTAAAAAGTCAGCTCAAGCATAAAAGGCAGAGAAAGAGTCTGCAAAGCTGCAGAGAAGATGCACATGCACTGAGTTGAGTGCATCAGCTGTGAGCAGTTCTACAAGAACACGGCCCGTTCAGCTTTTGTACAAGAATGTATGCATTCTTTGCAATCAACCCACTCATCTCTACAAACACAAGCCAGCAGATGCTAGAAAGAAATATAGAGTGCCTGATAATTTGAATGCAGATAGACTGAAGGCAAGCTTGCTGAAGACAGCACAGGGTCGTGGGGATAACTGGGGCACTGAAGTCCGAGGGCGTCTGGAAGGAATCAATGACTTGGTAGCAGAAGAAACCTTGTATCACTTGTGGTGCAAACGTCTTTTTGAGAGGGGTGACCATTACTCTAAGAATGAAGATAAAGCACCAAGGAAGGCAGAACGGAAGAAGGACGAAGAACGAGAGGGTGTTTTTCTTGAATTCTGCGATTGGCTAGAGACAGAACTCGAGCATGGTGTGATGATGCTTGACCAAGTTCATGAAAAACTGCTGGAGTTTGACCAGTCACCAGATAAGAGCCTCTCTTATTCAAAGAAATGGCTAAAGACAAAACTTCAAGAGAAATACCATGACACATTGTATTTCACATCACAGGAGAGAAGGGCAGATGTGCTCTCCCTCAAAGATATCACCAGCAACATTCTGCGGGAGCATCATGATAATCTTCAGCAAGGAGACGAGAAGACTCAGCTCATTAAGACAGCGCTGAAGTTCATATGCAATGACATTTCCATAACTGATCTAGATCCAAAGTCATACCCCACTGCACACGGTATGGGGGATATCCAGAGTCAGCTGAGACTTGTTCCTGAGAGCCTCCAGATATTCTTGTGATCAATAGTGAAGACTGATGAAAAAGTAGCTGTTTGGGGGCAGAACTTTATCGAAGCCTGCCGGCCTCGATCAGGAGTATTGCCATACCAGATGGGGCTCGCCATACAACTTGATCATAGATTTGGGTCAAAATGGATGTTCAACAAGTTGCACCGGTTGGGATACACTGAGTCTTACTCAGAGACACAAAACTACAAATGCAACATTTTGTAAATGTAAAAAAGTGTGTGGCAGTTTTTCCACTAAGGAATGGTTGTAGTGAAAAACAAATGCTATAAATAAACTCAAAAAAATACCCTAGTTTGACTCCTCACTAGTTACTTAAGGCCAAATTAAACATTTTCGAATTTTAGAAAATCGGTTATTGGTACCCCAACTTTGTGCAGTTTTTTTATGAGGTTTCCCCCAGGAGTTGAATTTCAAATTTTTAGGAGATGTTATTAGACACCTTTAGAAACACATTGGTGAAGAGATTTCTTGGTAACGAATTAGTTCCCAGATTTTCAGATGCTTCCCTTACTAAGAGCTTCACTGTAGCTGAACGAAGGTGGGAGCGTTCCAGTCGGACTCTCGGACCTTTTCCTTCCACCGTTTGGCAACAGGGCCCAGGAATAACCTTTTCAGACGAGACTGAACCCCTTTTAACCTCGTCTAGGTTCTACACAGCCCTTCACCGAGTTTCTCTGTCACTCAAACACACTCAGACTGCACTACTTTGTCTTTAGATGTTTGCAGTCGTAGTTTGATTCTCTGGGTTTTATTTTTCTAGTAAACCTAAGATGACGACGTCTGATGATCCAGCATCAAAACAGCCATTGAAAATGATGTCTTCCACGTGCTGAGTGTTTAAGGTTTAAGCTTGGAAAAAAAAGATGCATTCATGTTTTTGTCAGAAAATAACTGCAGCTGCACCATCATTTTCTTCTGTGAACCTCTAAATAAATGTAACATGCAGCTCTGATCAGGATCCACATGAGCCACATTCATTCATTCATTCTACAGCAGAGGTCTATTCTGAATTCTTCTGTTCTAGTTTTGTCACACTTACATGTTTCAGATCATCAAACACGTTTTAAAATCAGACAAAGATACTGAAAGCAGTTGTTAGAGGATGATTTCATTTATTAAGGGAAAAACTCATCCAAACCAACTTGGCCTTAATTCAACCACATTGGAGGGTTTCCCAGCATGAACGGCCTGTTGAAGGTCCTGCCACAGCATCTCAGTTAGATTTCAGTCTGGACTTTGAGCCATTCAGAGGTGGACTTGCTGCTGTCCTTCAGAACCCAGGTGTTCTTGAGCTTCAGATCTCAACTGATGGCCGGACGTTCTCCTTCTGGATGTTCTGGTAGAGAGCAGAATTCTACTTGGTCAGCAGTGGTTTTGACCCTTGAACTCTGCCATGGAGGCCGTTTTCCCCCCGGTCTCATTCATGTTGAATGAACCATCAACTTTGACCTTGACTGAGGTCTGCAGCACTTAGGATGTTGTTCTGGACTCTTTTGTGACCTGGATGAGTCATGAATGCGCTCGTGGAGTAATTTTAGTAGGTAAGGTTCACCACTGATCCAAGCTTTCTCCATTAGTGGATAATGACTCTCACTGTGGTTCGCTGCACTCACAAAGCTTTAGAAATGGCTTTCCAAACTGACAGATGTCAATGACTTTGTTTCTCATCTGTTTCTTTTGATCAGAGCGGGTGTGGCTCGTGAAACTGAACTCAAAGTCCCCCCCTCCCAAAAAAAAAAGGCTTTTCTCTTCTTCTTTTTAAACAGCACCTTTACAGCAAAAAAAATAAATTGCTAGTTTTCTAGACTAATACCGCTCATTTCCACGTCAAGTTAGTAGAGTAGGCACTGGGGCGCCCCTACTATCATGTCAACTTGCTGCTGAGAGTAATGTATACACGTGTGTGTCAGAAGAAAAGGCAGGGGGTGACGGGGGGGTGGGGGTGGGATCAACTGCAGAGGTTGTGAGCAGGTTGAGTCTCACCCTCAGAGGAAAAGCGGGGGGGGGGGGGGGTAGACTGACCTCTCATGAACCCAGGCCACACAACACAAACTGCTACTCCCAAATAAACTGTATTTCATTCATGAAATTAACATAGATGTTATTAAATTTGTATTGGGTTATGACATAACCCAATACAAACAAAAAAAAAAACAACAGGAATCTGTGGCTGCATCAACATGTATTTGTTTACATCACATCAATCTTGACTCTGAGTGATTGACGGACGGGAAAGGTGACTATGTCGAGTCAAGGGTTCTGCATCATGGACAAATGACCAAAAAAAACATCAGGTGCCCAGTTCAGGAAGAGAAGGAAAGAAGAAGAGGAGAAACGTTCAAAAGATAAAAGTATGCAGGTCTCTTTTATTTTTTATTTTTTATTTTACCTTTATCTTACCAGGGAAGTCCTTTGAGAACAAGTCTCTTTTTCGAAGGAGCCCTGGCCAAGAAAGCCACCATAAAAGTTGCATATAAAACAGATAAAATACAATCAACATAAACAATAAATAGATAAAACAGTACATTGATTCAACCAACAAGGATTAATCTATGAGTGATGTTAATTTTGCATGTAATGAAACAGTAGCCTATACGCTATGTATAATCCTCTTCCTAATATGTTGCTACTTAGCTACAGAAGACGACTGTATTTGTTTTTTAGCATTGCTGAACTAGCAGCTAGCATTTCACCAAAGGGGTGTACTACGAAGCAAGTTCGACAGAGCCAGGCTTTCTTTGGGTGAGCTGGCTTAACAAACCTGAAACTCGCCATCAGAGATAACTGGTACCACGACGGTGGTTATCAACTATCTTTGTTAACCACGGCTTTCTGCTCTGTGCGCGTTCACATAAAAGGGGGCGTTTGACGCGTCATTTGACGCCTATTCCGGATCAAATGGATAGATGGCGGTCCGTATATTTCAGTCAGGAGGAGCAGGTTTTAATAATGCAGGGCTATGAGGATTTCAAAGAAATCTTTACAGCCAAAAGCAACACTGTAGGTGCGAATAAAGCCAGAGAGGAGTGCTGGCAAAAAATTGCAGATTATGTAAATTCGTAAGTTATATTTATTTCACCACTTAATGCACCTTAATTAATCTCCCTCCCTCTTTTAGAGCGCTTAAACTTTAAACTTAATGCAGCAGATTTAAACATTTTGTAGGTCTGACTGTCCCATTATGAATGATAAATGAAAATCATTTTAGTTTTTTGCTAAATCTATGTGAAATTAATTTAAGATTTAATATTATCTATGATACCAATATACACTCACCGGCCACTTTAATAGGTACCCTATCACCCTGGGGAATCTTATGAATGAATTATATTACAACATTTCACATGAAATTCCACGTCAGACTGATTATCAATATAGTGGACTATTAATTTATGTTACCTGCGATTTTGTAAAACGCTTCTTTTATTTGAAGCGTGGGCAGATGGCCAGGGAATACTCCAAACATATTCAGCAGTTCAGTAAGAGCAAGTACAGCCTTGTGAATAGCGGCATCCAGTATTCTGGCTCAGATTTTCTGCATCACCAACTGAATGCATGTAGGTTCCCGTGGCAAAGAAACGCAAAGAAACGCACACCGTTTGCGCTACTGTGAGCGCACGGCTGCGTTTGGTGGCGTTTGCAGATTACAAATGTATTGTATTCCCTCAGCTGGAAATCTATAGCATTCATAGAAGCCAGTGGATCAGTACGGTGTCTGAATACTCTCTCCCTCCATATAGATCACCTACCATTTAGATGATGGTTGAATCCTGACATTGATTCAACGTAAAAATACACTACAATGTGCCTGCAGACTACCATTTAGATAATGGTTGAATCAACGTTGTCAGTGACCTCAACGTTGAAGAAGGGTGGAATTCCTTTGCGCTTTCAACGTTGAATCAGTATCACTTTTGACACTCTTTCAACGTTGATTCAATGTCAGTTTGCTATCTGGGGCATGTTAAACAACAAACACATATGCTTCAGCGTGTTTGCAATTTTAGTCCCTGGTCAGGCTTTAGAATATATTAATTTATATTTACTGAATGCAATAAAAAAAATGAGTTAATACAATTAATAAATAGCATTAATAAATAGGGGTGTAACGGTACATGTATTTGTATTGAACCGTTTCGGTACGGGGTGCTCGGTTCGGAACGGAGGCGTACCGAACGAGTTTCCACACGGACATATTAAGTAGAGGACCGCAACACAACAAACAGCGGTTGTAGCCAGTGTTGCCAACTTAGCGACTTTGTCGCTATATCTAGCGACTTTCCAGACCCCCCTAGCGACTTAATTTGTAAAAAGCAACTAGCAACAAATCTAGCTACTTTTTCTGGTGATTTTGAGACTCACGCGCACTCAAACCGCTAGGTTTGAAGCCATCACTTGGCTGCTGTCTGCCTCGCGAGCCGCACTTCTCTCTCTCTCTCTCTCTCTCTCTCTCTCTCTCTCTCTCTCTCTCTCTCTCTCTCTCTCTCTCTCTCTCTCTCTCTGCCGGGCTCAGTGCACAGCCAGCGCGCGGTCAGGGCGAGTTTCTGTGTGTGGACTGGGCGCATGTCACCACATACACAGGCGAGGCGACGCACGTGCACACAAACACCCTGCCCCCCGCGCGAGACAACTCGAGCTTTTTCCCTCCTCTCCACGTCCCTCAGGGAAAATTCATATTCATTATAGGCTACTATTATTATTACTCTTACAATTACTTTTGTGGTTATTAATTTACAGATTAAAAAAAGCAAAAAAAGCAAGTTCCACAGCAACAAAAAAAGTTTGTAGATATGTAAATAGTTCGTTTGTGAAGAGAAATAGGTTAAAGGCTACTATTATTATTGTTCTTATTATTATTACTATTGTTGTTATTATAAATATGCATAAAAATAAAAGCAAGTTCTACAGCAACAAAAAAAGTTTGTTGATATGTAAATAGTTCGTTTGTGAAGAGAAATAGGTTAAAGGCTACTATTATTATTGTTCTTATTATTATTACTATTGTTGTTATTATAAATATGCATAAAAATAAAAGCAAGTTCTACAGCAACATAAAAAGTTTGTTGATATGTAAATAGTTCGTTTGGGAAGAGAAATCATGTGGCATGCAGTACAAAAAAAAAAACTTGTTTGTGTCCCATCGTCGTTAAGAAAAAGTCTGAGCCAGTGTTATTTTTATTTTGTTTTTCAAAATATCTACATTTCAGAATATTGTATTTATATTTTTGAGCAGAATTCTAGCTTTGTATAGGCTAATTTCCTTTTGTTAAAAAGCACAATAGTGCTAATAAACAACTAGCACATTTATATTTTACATTTTCTTACTGTACCGAAAATGAACCAAACCGTGACCTCCGTGACCGTGACTTACCGAGGTAAGTACCGAACCGAGAGTTTTGTGTACCGTTACACCCCTATTAATAAATAAATACAGTTTAGACAATTGTGTGTGTCTGAGTGCCTAAGCAGTGTTAAGTGTAGCAGTTTAGTCTATATGCTGTGTCCATGGAGAATTTATGTTTACGTATATTTGGTTTATTTTTCGGTTTAGTTTTTCCACATTAAAGCTTGTGAAAACCTACCTCAGATCCACTATGAATGAGGGCAGATTAAGCAATCTGGGTGTACTAAGCATCGAGTCTAGGAGGGCAAAAGCACTGAATCTTGACTCAATAGTTGATCGGTTTGCCAGAAATCACCAAAACCGCAGAATCCAGTTGCTGTATTAGTAGGGCAGCTTAAGACTATCCCACAAGATCTGCAACTATATGAATCTCTTATCAGCACTTAATTCAGTAATACTGTGACAATTATACTGTTTTTCATCGTCACTGTAACGTTATGACTGCAATGGTTTAAGTTTTATGAAAATAAAAAGTCGAATAAGATTTTGAATCTTTGTCTTTTTTGCAGCGGGTTTAATGTGCCCCTCTATCAAAACCCCTGTCCCCAGCCAGGCCCCCTCAGTGAAACTGGTCTAGAACCGCCCCTGTGCCACGGCCTGGATCAACACAGAAGAACAAAGTTGCCAGCTGCAGCTTTATTTTAGAGTAGAATTAGAGTTTGTTTTTCAATGTTTAATCAATGTTTAATCAATGAATGCTGTCACTTAATCCTGCTAACCTGCTTAATAAATATAAAATTAACACATGACGTTGTGATTGATATTGAATCTGTCCCCACAAGTGTACAGATTTGGGTGTGCCTCTGCATTAACAACACAGGTTCTTAAAAGTTACTCTAGCCCAATATTGTCACAGATTCCTTGGGGCCTACTGTCCAAGCCACTAAACTTAACCGAGTCAGTAACAAGAGCCCAGATCATGAGGAGAGCTGCAGTTAACAAATGTGACCAATAGCTGGACTTTGAGCCACCAAGCTTTTCCTCTTAGGTCAGTTATTGGAGTAAGCAGGGTAGACATTTGGATGGAAGTATGCAGTGAGTGCTAGGCAAATCTCCTCATAACCAGCTTGAATAAGTTGGGGAAATCTAGAGAGGTAAACCCCCCTAGACTGCAACTTCGGCCCCGTAGGATGGATAGCTGGTCCTGGTGACAGGCTCTGCTAGACAGAAGCTGAACGGCACCTGGGGATCTAATAAGCATTTTGAATTGTGTTGTACATGAAATGTGCTATAAACATAAACTTGTCTTGCCATTCTCGAAAAGTACCGGAAAACCATTATTACACAACCTGCCACATACGTTCCTTGGTCATACTTTCTTTGTAATTCAGGGTGAAATGGTGGCTTCATAGAGAGTGGCAATGCTGCCATCTGGAGGATCCGGAACACTAACTACAATGTTCAAAAACTGATTATACTGAAACCTCCGTGATGGACTGAGACTGCGATTGCTGAGACCGCGAAGTGTGAGGGTTTACTGTTCTTAACTTGTGAACTAGTGAGTATCAAAATCTAAACTTTTAAACTAGTTCAAAACCAATGTGCTTCCTAGTTAACTAGTTGAATGAAATTCTAATAAGGAGGTGGGTAAAAGTATGCACAGGGCCTTCCTATTGGTTCTGTGAGTCAGAATTTAAAATACCAGCCAATCTTGACTCTAGGTTTTACTAGTATCCCACCCATTTCATTTGCATGTTGCACACTAGATAACATGTAGGCCTGTGAAGCTGCAACAGGTAAGCAAGTTGCTACATGATGTAACTTAAATGTTAACTTGTCAAGGCAAGCTTTTTAACTAGTTACCTAGCTGGGGTTTATTTTGAGTTTGCCAGTTAACTACTGTGGCAAAGCAAAATTACTAGTTGACTAGTGAGGCACACAATGCTCACATGTTACACTGGTTGGAAACCAGTTGATATCACTAACTGATAACTAAGAAATATGTTGTTTTACTAGTCAGCTGGTTAGATCCAAAGAGAGGGACCAGGTAACGAGTGACACTGCTATCTTTCTCACAAGTTAACTAGTGGAGGAGACTTTTTCCCACTATTCAGACTACTTGTCAAACAACGCTTAGTATAAACATAGCTTAGATATTTTTCTTACATGATGGAGCTTTTCATGATCTATTTGAACTTTCCTCAACACAAGTAAACAACCGTGTCTAACCAGTGAGGCATTGACTGGACATGTCAGAGTTCTTACCATACTGGTTGACATATTCAGTGCACCAGTAAAATTTGCATCTTACTTAGCCAAACTAGTTCATCAGTAATATACAGAGAGGTTTCTACCCTCTCAAATGACAGTATTCTATTTATTTATATAAATAGATTGGGGAAATCTAGAGAGGTAAACCCCCCTAGACCGCAACTTCGGCCCCGTAGGATGGATAGCTGGTCCTGGTGACAGGCTCTGCTAGACAGAAGCTGAACGGCACCTGGGGATCTAATAAGCATTTTGAATTGTGTTGTACATGAAATGTGCTATAAACATAAACTTGTCTTGCCATTCTCGAAAAGTACCGGAAAACTATTATTACACAACCTGCCACATACGTTCCTTGGTCATACTTTCTTTGTAATTCAGGGTGAAATGGTGGCTTCATAGAGAGTGGCGAGAGAGTAGAGAGTTAACACAAATAACAGATGACTGGTTAAAACAAATTGACAGAAAGTTAATGGTGGGTACGGTACTGCTGGACTTCAGTGCAGCTTTTGATCTTATAGATCACGACCTACTACTCATCAAACTATCTGCTTATGGATTCAAAACTTCAGCTAATAATTGGATGAAAAGTTATTTATCGAACAGACAACAATGTGTTTTGTTTAAGAGAATCGACCAAATTCGTAGAAATAAGAGCTGCACCATCCCGGGTGGGATGAATGCCGTCCCTGCTAATCAGACCAGGCTTTCCCCAAAAAGTCGGCCAATTGTCAATAAAGGCCACGTCTTTGCTGGACACCACCACGACAACCAGCGATGGAGAGATGACATGTGGCTAAACATATCATCACTGGTCAAATTAGGAAGGAGCCCAGAGAAAATTACGGAGTCCGACATGCTCTTTGCAATATTACACACCGACTCAATATTAACTTTAGTGACCTCCGACTGGCGTAGCCGGATGTCATTAGCGCCGACATGTATGATAACTCTACTGTATTTATGGTTACTCTTTGCCAGCAGCTTCAAATTTGCTTTGATGTCACCCGCTCTGGCTCCTGGGATACACCTTACTATGGCTGTGGCTGCCGGCCTCACATACCGGAGAATAGTCGCCAATCAGCAGGGTGTGTCGCTGAGTGGGGAAAAACGGTTTGATATGTGAAGCCAGTGATGGTGATCCACACGCCTTTGTTTTGGGCTACACTTCCTTCGAACCGTCACCCAGCCCCACTGACTGGCCCGCTGCTCAGGTGCTGCAGGGGAACTGCTAGCTGCAGCTACACTACGCCGCTCCGCTGCTACATTCGCTACATCTGTCACATGTAACGGACTATGGTCTAGTTGACGGAACCGAGCCTTTAGCTCACTGAGCCTCGCCTCCAAAGCTGTGAATAAACTACACTTTATGCATTTACCACTCTCGCTAAACGAGGCAGAGGAATAACTGAACATTTCACACACTGAGCAGTGGGAGGGGGAAACAGGGGGAGAGGAGGAAGCCGTGCTAAAAAGCTAGTAGGCTAAAAGGCTAAAGAACCGGCGATTAACGCAGTGAGAATCCCAGGGAAAATGTGTGAAGCAGAAACTAAGTGCGAGTGCTCAAATTACAATTTACAACAACAGTGTTGAGTTATCACCAAACAGAGTTTAATTTTTAGTTTTAAAAAGGTTAAAAGAATTAGAGCCCGTTCACTGTTCAAACCACCAACAGGAAGTGATGCATTACTCAACCTACACGTTTGGTTCCACTGGGCCTGACCAGCATCGTCCCTCCATCTGATCCAACTCACCACCAGGTAGTGATCAGCTGACAGCCCAGCTCCTCTTTACCCGAGTGTCCAGAACATACGGCCGAAGATCCGATAATTCGACTATAAAGTCGATCATCGATCTAAAGCCAAGAGTGTCCTGATGCCAGGTTAATTTATGGACACTCTGATGCTTGAACCTGGTGTTTGTTCTGAACAAACTGTGACGAGCACAGAAGTCCAACAACTAAACACCACTCAGGTTCAGATCAGAGGCCGTTCCTCTGGAGGACCAGAGACTGAGGACAGGGAACTGCTGGACCAGAGACTGAGGTTTTACAGCTTTACTCCAGTCATAGTTTTCCTATAACATCAATGAAGATTGAACCATAAAACAACATCCACACCTGACAATAAAAGCCTCTAGAATACAAATATCCAGAGATGTTTCCTGCTAAATGTGGATTGTGCAGATATGGAGGTCACCTGTAGCCACTAGAAAAAACCACAAACTCTTAAACCAGGAAAATGCAAATAATAAATTTGAGGAAATTTATTTCCTCAAATTCCTCAAAGAAGAAGAAGAAAAAAAAACAACTCAGGACTGGTTCAGATTATAAAGTAGGTTTTCTTTAATCTCACATGGAAGCACTACAGAGTCAGAAGTGACAAATAAAAAAAACTTCAAGGGATTCAAGGATCATTTATTGTCATTTCAACACGTTAAACATGGAAGTCAGTCTAAAGGTTCCCCATTTTATACCATATTACTTCTTTATTGTTATTATTCTATACATATGGGCAAGTTAGATATTAAACATCAAAGGAGGAATTGAACCAATGATATATATAAATTAGGGGGAGAAAAATTGGGGTCATCAAAAGTTTACGATACAGTTAACCATAAATGTTTACGACAGGAAACACCTCAGTCACGCAGCCCTAATCTGAAGAATCCACATGCCTCTCTGTCCGGACCCTCATGCACCCTTTTGATCACAGCAAGAAGATATACAACATTTGTAAAAGGATAATAGCATACAATAGCCTAATTTACCTAACAATAAAGAGGCTCATAAATGTATTACAGTAAAACATAATATGTACAAGCACAAAGATCTATAAAAGGAGAAGTCAAAGTATTCATCTACAGAAGGAGCTGAATATTTTCATACAGGAACTTTTGAAATTACCCAGAGAATGCAAAAGTAGTTAAACCTTTAATAAAGAAAAAGCAAAAACCCAAATTTCCCAAAATGATCTCAAAGCTAACAAATAAGAACAAGCTGAATGCACCATGGTGGGCTACATGCTAACTATAGCTAATGAGAGGAAATACTCCAGGAAGCTAAGTTAAAAAAAATTGTGGCCACTGCAAAATTAGAAACATGTTAAGATAAATTAACATTATGCTCAAAAATGCCAAGTTAGCTACATGTTAACAGCAGCAAAATTAGCAAAATGCTAAACAGACTGAAGTTAGCTGAACAGTACCTGGAGCAAAATTAGCTACATACTAACAAAGTTTGGAGCTAGCTAAATAAAGCTAAGTTAGCCTCTTGCCGACCTCGCTACAGGCCTCGTCCAGTTGCTAAGCTAAAAATAACTGACTGCTGTGTCTTCTGGTCAGATTGTGAGCGCTGCTGATCCCACCTCTTTACTACATCTGCTCGTTAGTGTCTCCATGGTAACCTAAGGGCTGCAGCTGTCAGTCTGCACAGCATGAGACCACCGAGGTGGATCGCTGTTATTCCTCACATTAGACCCATAGAGCTAATCAAAAACAGTTCGTTCAATTAAAGCCATTTTGATGCAGATATATTCAGAAGAAATAGGGGAATACAGTAATGTATTATTTATTTCTAGATGTAAAAAAAGACAAAACAATGGTTGTTTCTGAACTGGGAAAAAAATAGTAAAATTGATGATCTCCCATTACAAAGTATGCAGAATTTCAGGTGACTCTTCAGACTCTAAGGCTCATATTTCAAATTCAACAAGTATCATGGTTTTGGTGTGTTAGGACTAGAAAAAGAACAAATTTACCAATGTTTTGATGAATGAATTGTAGCTCAAGTTAAAACATTTAGGTAGTAAAACAAGTTGAAAGCAAAAAAAAAGAAAAAAGTGAAATCTCAGGGAGTTCTCCCCCTTTCAGTCACATGACCTCTGCTCTAATAGGCTCACATGGACTCCCATTATAAAAATTGAAGAGAGCAGAAAATTTCATGAAATTTAAACCGACATTTCAAAAACAACAAAAGGTTTTTTAAAAACAGTCATATGAAGATAGTCTAATCCTTTGAGAACTGTTTGAAGTTTAAATGGTATGACCTATTAACCCTGAGTTTTTTCAAGGAAATATACAATTTTCTTGTCAAGATTTCAAAGGGCTATAACTTCAAAGCAGTTTGAGATAAAGGTATAATGTCAGTGAGAAAATTGTTCAGTATGACTTAAAGTCTGATGGGAGTGATATTATTCATCCAATTTGCATAAACAAATGACGTAACAAGGAGTGTTCAAATGTTCAATTTTGATATCAAGGTTTCAAAAGGCTACAACTTTAAAGTGGTTTGAGATAAAGGCATACTGTAAATGAGAAATATCTTCAGTATGAACCAAAATTTGGGATGGAAGTAGATTTGTCATCTAAGTTAATTATTGTGACATCACCTGCCCAGTAGTTCTCAATTTCAGATTTTTTCCTCAAGCCCCATGCACAAGTGAAGTGACATGAAAGCTTTCATTTCAGGGACAGTCACATCATCGCAGTCATGAAATCTGGAGTTTGGTTTCAAAATTTCCCTTTCAAAGAACTGGTGGCCATATCCATGTGTATCTCTGCGCACATCTCTGCGCCAGAGGGTGTTTTACTTTTTGACATCTGATGATCTCAGAAAACCTTCCCCACAGTCTACAGACAAAACTCATTTCAAGCTTCTGCATTTTTAATTGAAAACATGCAGTGACAATTGATCCACACTGATGACAGATTCACTGTTTCCCTCTGTTGTGAATTTTTTTGGGTGCGCCTTCAGTTGATCTGATCTGAAAAAAGCTGATTCACACTGATCACATCTCTATGGTTTGTCTCCAGTGTGAATACGCTGGTGTTGTTTTAGAGTACCCAACTGTGTAAAAGCTGATCCACACTGATCACATCTGTATGGTTTGTCTCCAGTGTGAATACGCTGGTGTTGTTTTAGATGACCCAACTGTGTAAATGCTGATCCACACTGATCACATCTGTATGGTTTGTCTCCAGTGTGAATACGCTGGTGTCTCTTTAGAGCACCTGATGTGGTAAAAGCTGATCCACACTGATCACATCTGTATGGCTTATCTCCAGTGTGAATACGCTGGTGTTCTTCAAGATTACACAACTGGTTAAAAGCTGATCCACATTGATCACATCTGTATGGCTTAAATCCAGTGTGAATACGCTGGTGTTGTTCAAGATTACTCGACTGGGTAAAAGCTGATCCACATTGATCACATCTGTATGGTTTCTCTCCAGTGTGAATACGTTGGTGTTTCTTTAGATCACCTGATATGTTAAAAGCTGAACCACATTGATCACATCTGTAGGGTTTGTCTCCAGTGTGAATACGTTGGTGTACCTTTAGACAACCTGATGTGGTAAAAGCTGATCCACATTGATCACATCTGTATGGTTTGTCTCCAGTGTGAGTACGTTGGTGTACCTTTAGACAACCTGACGTGGTAAAAGCTGATCCACATTGATCACATCTGTATGGTTTGTCTCCAGTGTGAGTACGTTGGTGTATCTTTAGACAACCTGATGCGGTAAAAGCTGATCCACATTGATCACATCTGTATGGTTTGTCTCCAGTGTGACTACGTTGGTGTATCTTTAGATAACCTGACGTGGTAAAAGCTGATCCACATTGATCACA
The DNA here is from genome assembly GCA_018398805.1 of Hirundichthys speculiger. Taxonomy (NCBI): domain Eukaryota; kingdom Metazoa; phylum Chordata; class Actinopteri; order Beloniformes; family Exocoetidae; genus Hirundichthys; species Hirundichthys speculiger. The sequence goes on from JAGFBZ010002126.1 coordinate 25,829, forward strand.
TCTGTACAGTTTCTCTCCAGTGTGAATTCTCATATGTCTAATCAGACTTGATGAAGAGGAGAGGACTTTTCCACATTGCTCACAGCGATGACTCTTGGTTCTTCCTTTGTCTTGATGTTTCTGTAACAACAGAGAAGAAGACTTCAGTGTGTTGGGTGAGCTGTTCAAAATAATTTCAGTTTTATTCAAATTCTATGAGGCAAGGTTTTTCCACTATGAGTGAAGAGCTTTCTTGTCTATGAGGAGTCATATGAACCATCTCCTTGACAGCCAGGGCCCTTCAGATAGCACGTCTCAGTTTGTCAGGTCAAAAGTGTGAACAGAGAAAGCTGCTGAAACAAAAACCCTCAGAACACATTCATGAACTGTTTTTATCAAAGCCACTTCAGATTGACAGTGGGTTTCATTCATTCTCTACACACACAAACTTTCATCAGTCAGAACTTGAAAATACAGTTTCGTTTTCAGAACATGACACTTCAGTTTGACTATCTGCGCAGATCAAAATGTGATGTCACAATAAGAGATATTATTACAATAAGAGGAGTTCAGCTGATCCACAGTTAAACTGTCTGGAAATAGGAAGTAAACTATGATGTAGATGTAAGGTAGTTGTCTAAAAAAGATCAGCAGGTGGCACCATTGTGCTGAATATGCTCTGATTTTAGCTGAATTTTGTCATTTGCCCCTCACCAGACACTGTATTTTGAGGGTTTTTATTTTACTCCACACCAGTGTAATTTCATTCAGTGTTCATTGATGGTTTGTCAGGTCAGCACTAGTTTGTTGATGTTACTCCGCCCAGCGTAATCAACTCTGCGCTAGTGTTGACGACACGTCTGTCACCGACCAGACTTCACTCAGGACAACATGGATCAAAAGAGACACCGCTCTCGAGTTTGGCTGCATGTCAGTCCAGAAAGTGACGGCTACCTGGTGCAGTGCAACATCTGCGGAAAGCATGTTACTGCCAAAGGAGGGTGCACTACGAACATGGCAAAACACCTTTGCCTGCATGGCATTAGAAATTTAAATGAGTGCACTGTATTTAATTCACTGTGTTGCTCCCCCGCTCCCGTCGCTTGTTTGACTTCAACAGAGTCCGTTTTCATCCAGAAACTCCTCGACGGAAACACAACCAGGTATGCGCACGCCGAGTGAGGCTAGCGTTAGCATCCAGCCACCAGTGAAACAACGCGAACACCCCTTTCACGCTGGCTGCGAGGAGTAAAATGACAATGGAGTAAACACACAAGTGCCACAGAAAAGTAACGGCCTATATGGTGAAAAGGCTCCTTCCCTTCTCAGACGTTGAACCACCCACATTCAGGTAAATGCACAATAATGTTAAGCTAACTAGCTAGCTGCTTGCTATCTGCCCTTGTTCACCGCAGTAACAGTTCAGTTGATAGTAACAGTTGATAAAATGTCTTTTCTGGCACACAGGCTTGATCGGCTGGCTGAAAGTGACTTCACCAAAGCAGAAGACTTTGTCAGACTGATGAAGATGCTTAACAGCAGCGCTCTCTGTGTTTCGACCGAAAAAAGCCCCACTGCTGGACAGATCCTGCCAATAATCCAGAAACTAGAGAAACACTTTGCTGCGGAAAATGGAGACACAGCATTTGTTTCTGACCTAAAGAAAAGGGTCTGGGGAAGCCTGTCCAGCCGGTACACGGTAATTTTGACTGAGGATATCAATTTAATGAAGATTAATGTCTGTTCCTGAGGTATTTTACAATAGTAATTTTGTTTTTATTGTTTTAAAGAATGAGGATGTCAGATTCTTCTTGGAAGAAGCCACTGCCTTAGACCCTCGCTTCAAAATTAGGATGGATTACAACACTGCAGTGTGGGAGTGCATCAAGGGGAAGTTTCTGGCAAACTCTGAGGTAGGGATGCGCGCGATTAGTCGTCTAAACGATTAAACGTCCACCCACTTACTAGTCGGCACCAGAAATATTAGTCGTAAACCAATTTGTGTTTTATTCATGTACAAGGCCGCTTAACTGTCATACAGCCGCCCGCCACTAGTCGGGGCTACAGAGCCGACAGACAGCAGTCCCCCTCTCCGCGGCAATGCTCGAGTAGACTGGAGTTTTAAAACAGCATGGTGGGAAGATGGCCACTCGCAAAACCAGCGTGGTTTGGCGGTACTTTAATCTAGAAAATAAAAAAACAAGGTAGGATGTAGACTGTGTCAGAAACAACTGTCATACAATCACTCGACTGGAGCAATGCGCAACCACATTCGACTCAAGCATTTGGAAGTTAATCTGCACGAGACGACGGCTGCTGATGCTAGCGGTGCTAGCCACACTCAGGCCGATTTGACATTGTTTACCTGGAGACGGTGTTCTCCCGTCCGGTCTGAGAGGATAACGCAGCTCATCACGATAATGACTTCGCAAGATATGCGACCAAGATATGCAAGATATGTGTTTTCCTTTTTTTTAGACTAGTCGACTAGTCTTAATTAAAATTTTCGTTTAGTCGACAGGGAAATTAGTCGCCAGGAACATCCTTACTCTGAGGAGGTGAAATGTCATACATACACAAATATCAGTCCTTAACATTTTCTAATATTGACTGTGTAAAGTCTCTGTAATGGCAGACAGTTCATTGTTTAATTGTATTCTTCCAATGGATGAAATTTATTCCATCCATTATTATCATCACTATGATTATAATAACTAACTAACATAACTATGATGAATATAATAATAATAATATAATTATTCTATGTCTACCCATCTATCCCATATTGCCCTCCATAGTCAGCGGCAATCCATGACAATCCAGAACGGGGTGAGGTAAACCAGGAACTTGACGAGACTCGGAGTGAGGACTCAGAGGAAGAGGAGAGGGTAAGTAGATGAATGGAATTATGTTAGGTGTGTTCTTCTCAGCCATGAAGTGTTTTGGGTTTTTTTTTCCACTATAATCTGTTCTTTTTGTTTAGCAGGCTCCTCCTTTCAAACATCCAAAAATGTCTCCACTGTAGCTACTTTTTTCTGAGGAGGATGCAGTGAAGAGGACCTCAAGTGAGCAGATGATGACCATGGAAGAGTGTATTGAAAAAGAGATCCAAACATACCAAGAAATGCCATCAACCATCACATCATTTGACCTGCTGCCTGGTTCTGGACCCACAGAGAGACTTATCCTTTATTGTCATCTCTTGCCTTCTCATATATATGTGTACAGGCCTCTTCCACACCTAGTGAACGCGTGTCAAAAAATCTAAAACTGTTAATTTCATTTTTTGTTGGGCAAAATTTTTTTGGAGGCCAACTGCCAACTAAGTTGTTTACCATTTAGGCTCTAAGTGAATCTTGTGTATGCACATATGCAAGCATTTGTTAGAATAAAAATGGCCTGTTGCCTGTGTAAATGTGTCAGTTTTTTTAATGATAAAATTCTACTGTTAGATAAGCCGCAATCTGTTGACCTACACATCAAAGAATCGGAATCGAGAATCATTTTGAACGGGAATAGAAACAGAGAATCGGAATCGTTAAAATCCAAACGATGCCCAACCCTAGTCAGCACCATAGATCACTCTCTCTACACCATGGTCTAATATTTTGACCATAAACATTTATTACGATGTTTATTCTGAATTATATTTTCATTTAGATGTTTGTTCACCATTGGATGAAATTTTGGGAGTTTGAAACTTTGTTTTATTTGAGTATGTTGGCTGGAATTTTTGCTAGCCTTTACTATTTTATTGTCTGTACTTCACAGGCTCTGTTTGCTATTTAATTGCTTGCACATTTTCTTATATTCACTTTGTCATGAGTCTGGGACCTTGCTAAATCATTGTGAAGGTGCAGCGCTCGACTGGTTTGTAAGGTGGAGCTGCCAGCGTCAACACTGAATCAACAGCGTGGTGTGAACAACAACCTTGACCACCGTGTGTCCGACTATTGCCTCACTTTGCATCCCATGATCCATATCCTTGACAGCCATATGTACATACAGAGTCCTCAGGTATAGAGGTACAGTCCTACATGGGCTGGGTTACATGAACATAAACCCTGCTGAGTACAGTCAACATGAAACCAACTGTTTAATGTACAACTGTGCTGTAAAAGGAAGTAGAGGCTTTTACTGAGCACATCAACTCAGTGGACAAGAACATCAAGTTCACTAGAGAAGATGTTAATGACAACCACCTTCCTTTCTTAGACTGTGATGTACACCTGGATGAAAACAGGAGCCTCCACATTGGGGTTTACAGAAAACCCCCACACACAGACCAATATCACCCTCTGGAGCACAAACTGGGAGTTATCAGAACCCTACAGCACCGGGCTGATAAGGTTCCTACAACTACACAAGCAAAGGAACAGGAACACAAACATGTGAGGAGGGTGTTGGAAACTTGCAGCTATCCTAGCTGGACGTTCAACAGAACAAAACGATCCAACAAGAACAATATCCCAGAGGGCTGAGGAAGGTAACAAGCGCAGGAACATTGTCATACCCTACGTGTCCGGGGTGTCTGAAAAACTCAGGAGAATTTTCAATCAACACCAAATTCCTGTGTGTTTCAAACCAGGTAACACTCTCAGGCAAAATCTAGTACACCTCAAAGACAGGGTACCCCACACGCAAAAAAACAATTTGGTATATGCTGTCTAATGCAGTGAGGAATGCAAAGACTCATACATTGGGGAAACCAAACAATCACTAAACAATCGCATGGCTCAACACAGAAGGGCGAACTCCTCAGGTCCAGTTTCTGCTGTTTTTGTACATATGAAGGAGAAGGCTCACTCTTTTGAGGACAAAAACGTGAAAATCTTGGACAGAGAGGACAGATGGTTTGAGAGAGGAGTAAAAGAATCCATCTACGTTAAAATAGAGAAGCCGTCTCTAAACAGGGGAGGTGGTTTAAGATTCCATCCATCTCCCATTTACAATGCAGCCCTCGCTACTGTTCCTAAGAGACTGAATAACAAGGACTGCCCTAAACTAAACTCAAGTTACTCAAAGAAACATAACAACAGTCATTCACTGGTAACCACACCTCATGCCTAAAGACTGTTGTCCACCAGTGGCCCCACTCACTCCTAATGACAGTCCTTTCACTGGTGTGGCTCTCCTGACCCAAACAAGGGGTTCAGTGAAACTCCACAAACGAAGTATTGTCTTTGGAAAGTGGTGGGTGGACACCTCCACAGAGGTTAAAAACCTGAGTCATACTCCACTGTTGTCGGACTAGTGTGGACTAGTCAGACCGATGCGTTGAGAACTGATGAAGCTGCTTGGATAAGAGGCGAAACGTCTTCTAGACAAATCTAAGTCCAGTTGCCTATGATTCAATTGGTGCGAGAATGGAATTTACCTGGATAAATGAGAATATCCAGACTTTCCATCACTTTGTTCAGATAAATCATTTCTGAATTTTTCTCTCTCATCTTCCCCTTCATTTTCAGATCATAGGACCAGAAAGCTCATAGCAACATTAGTAATCGTTAGTTGTAGAGTTTTTCATGTGACTTTAACTACATAATAGTCTCCACATTACATACCGTGATTTCCTATTGAGTGCACCTGAATATAAAGATCCTAATATTCGGATCTCAAAATAAATATGTGCAGTAGTGCTGGGCAATATGACGATATATATCGTGGGGACAATATAAAAGTGTATATCGTGCCATTTCTCTTCTATCGTTTCTAACCTAATTTTATCAATTATTACAGCTAATATGTAATTAAATAACCTGCAATGATAAATTTGATAGAATCATATCGACTTCTACAAAGTAGCCTTTTATGTTTGCACTTTTATTCATGGTTAATGCCTTAAACAGAGTTCTCTTCAACCCTGATGTTTACTTTAGACACTTTATATTGGTTTGCAAACTTTGCACTACAAGGTTACAGATTTCAGAAAGTTGAAAAATAATTTGTGTTAATTTTTTATAGCTGAACTTCAGTGCAAAAATGTGTTTTTCCTCTCAGAAACTGTTGTGCACTTTAAAAAAAGTGAAAGCTACTGTACCTCTGTACCTACCTGTTTTTGCTGCACTAAAATGTATGTTTGTGACAGTTCAGCTAAATGTCCTTTCAAAATAAAGTTGAAAAGTAAGCAATGAAGTTTTTGTCAAACTTTTCAGAGAATAACTGAAAACATACTTTATTATGGTATATCGTGATATATATCGTTACCGTGATATAAAATAGTCCATATCGTGATATATGATTTTTTCCATATCGCCCAGCACTAATGTGCAGTAGCTGTTTACTTCTTTGACCTACAGATCGATTGCCTTCAATTTAAAAGCTAAATCATATACATTCCTTCGTGTGTTTTCCATGATGAGGGTGTGTGCATGAAGTGCAAAATGACTGATCTGAAGAATTTAGTGTGAGTGCGTTTGATTTAACTCGAACAATTTCACTGGTCCACTGTGACCGGTTTGGTAATTTCATTCTGACGAGGATAAACGTATTGACGGCATGAAGCTGGCCCGTAGAAATCTATACATTAGCCACATCGTTGTATAAGCTGTAGGGTTCGAAGTGTGAGAAAAAGTAACGGCTAACTGTGTGGAAAGTACAGTGTATGTTCCCCATTGCTAATACATAGTCTGCAGAGCGTTCAGAGCCAGATCAACAAACTAATTTTATGGTAAAAGCTTAGCAACCTCCAGCTTAGCGCTCTCTAAAACAAGTGAACTGAGTTTTTTATGCACTCTCTCTTAATCACAAACACACATGCTTTTCTATCATGGACTGTTTCCATGTCGATATTATCAGCAGTCTTCTTTTAAATAATTCACAGACATGTTGGGACGTAATGTTGGGACATGTTGGGACGTAATACGAGTTAGCAGAATTGCCGCTAAGGTTTACTCTAGTTAGTAAACCTAGTTAGTAACGTTAGTTGTAGTTGTGAGATGCGGAGTACTGGGATGTTAATTACAATTTCGGAAGAGCTTTCTGCATTTATCTTTGACATGTGTTTTCTGTCGGGAGCTTCTCACACAAGAAAACTTCTCCTCTCACTCTTCTATCGTTTCTATCGTTTCTAACCTAATTTTATCAATTATTACAGCTAATATGTAATTAAATAACCTGCAATGATAAATTTGATAGAATCATATCGACTTCTACAAAGTAGCCTTTTATGTTTGCACTTTTATTCATGGTTAATGCCTTAAACAGAGTTCTCTTCAACCCTGATGTTTACTTTAGACGCTTTATATTGGTTTGCAAACTTTGCACTACAAGGTTACAGATTTCAGAAAGTTGAAAAATAATTTGTGTTAATATTTTATAGCTGAACTTCAGTGCAAAAATGTGTTTTTCCTCTCAGAAACTGTTGTGCACTTTAAAAAAAAGTGAAAGCTACTGTACCTCTGTACCTACCTGTTTTTGCTGCACTAAAATGTATGTTTGTGACAGTTCAGCTAAATGTCCTTTCAAAATAAAGTTGAAAAGTAAGCAATGAAGTTTTTGTCAAACTTTTCAGAGAATAACTGAAAACATACTTTATTATGGTATATCGTGATATATATCGTTATCGTGATATAAAATAGTCCATATCGTGATATATGATTTTTTCCATATCACCCAGCACTAATGTGCAGTAGCTGTTTACTTCTTTGACCTACAGATCGATTGCCTTCAATTTAAAAGCTAAATCATATACATTCCTTCGTGTGTTTTCCATGATGAGGGAGTGTGCATGAAGTGCAAAATGACTGATCTGAAGAATTTAGTGTGAGTGCGTTTGATTTAACTCGAACAATTTCACTGGTCCACTGTGACCGGTTCGGTAATTTCATTCTGACGAGGATAAACGTATTGACGGCATGAAGCTGGCCCGTAGAAATCTATACATTAGCCACATCGTTGTATAAGCTGTAGGGTTTGAAGTGTGAGAAAAAAGTAACGGCTTACTGTGTGGAAAGTACAGTGTATTTTCCCCATTGCTAATACATAGTCTGCAGAGCGTTCAGAGCCAGATTGACAAACTAATTTTATGGTAAAAGCTAAGCAGCCTCCAGCTTAGCGCTCTCTAAAACAAGTGAACTGAGTTTTTTATGCACTCTCTCTTAATCACAAACACACATGCTTTTCTATCATGGACTGTTTCCATGTCGATATTATCAGCAGTCTTCTTTTAAATAATTCACAGACATGTTGGGACGTAATGTTGGGACATGTTGGGACGTAATACGAGTTAGCAGAATTGCCGCTAAGGTTTACTCTAGTTAGTAAACCTAGTTAGTAACGTTAGTTGTAGTTGTGAGATGCGGAGTACTGGGATGTTAATTACAATTTCGGAAGAGCTTTCTGCATTTATCTTTGACATGTGTTTTCTGTCGGGAGCTTATCACACAAGAAAACTTCTCCTCTCACTCGTGTGTGTGATGACAGCTTCTTCTTCGGAGCCTCTGCCTCTGCCACTTAACCAATCAGAGGACGGGGTGAATAATGCAGGAGACAGCAGGCAGGAGAGAGAGACGGCTGCATCTGAGCCCAAATAACCCAGTTTTAAATTGACTTCTTCATATCGGCTGGTCGGATTAAAAAAAAGGCAGATGCTGATATCTGTTAAATTTCCAAATATCGGCCCCGATAATCGGCCCGACCGATAATCGGTCGATCTCTAATATTACCCCTAAATTTCTGACCTGATCTTTAGGTTCTAGAGAGAGAGTCTCAAGGTGACTGATAACACTTTCTCTTTGTTTCTGTGGGCCACAGACAATGATTTCAGTTTTGTCTGAGTTTAGCTAGAGAAAGTTGTTTTGAATCCACACACTGATCTGTTCAATGCAGTGATACAATGAATCTACAGGCCCATGTTCTCCTGCTGTCAGTGACACATAGATCTGAGTATCATCTGCATAGTTGTGGTAGGACACATTAAAGCTGGGTATTAGCTGGCCTAATGGAAGCATGTACAGATTGAACAACAGGGGCCCCAGGTAGGGATGTCCCGATCCCGATCCCCTGATCGGATCGGCCTTCGATCTTAAAAATTTAAGGTGGATCGGATCGGCCGATCAACCTTATTATAACACGCCAATCTTTTTTTCATTATTTTTTTCCTCAAAAGTGATCCTGATTAACACAAATTAATAAAGTAATCATATTACACAAACAAAAATATTTTTTAAAACTATATACATTTAATAATTTGCACTGAAATGAAGTTTCTCAGCAGCGCTGTCTTGTATCCACCTTAAGTTTCAAGACCGGCGGCGTCAGGATAAACTTTAGCAAAAATATCAGCAGTGTGGCAGCGCTATAAAATTACAAAGACCGACGCTTCGACTGCGACTTGAAATGTGTGGAAGGCTGAGATATCACGAGGGGGAAGTAAGAAGAGAGTTTACAACACCACCAATTTAATCAGACACTTAAAAAAGCACGCAGCACCGATCACCGCAGCCGACGGCTGCTTCAAGCGGCAGCTAACGCTCTGTGAGACTTTCAAAAGAAAGGACAAAACTCCCGAAAGACTGGGAGAAATACAGAAAAATCACCGAGCTAATCGCGGAATGTATTATTGAGGACACGGAGTTTGTGGAATACAAGGCATTTAACCGGCTCATTAATTACCTCGAGCCTCGTTCCCGTCATTACATGAACGACAAAGGACACAAAGGTGCGCGAACATGTGCAGCGGGTCTTGAAAGAAGTTAAGTTAATATTTTATGTTATTTTTATTCTGATGTGATTTCATTGATTGCAAAGACTTCTGCTGGTGTTTTCATTGCCTTAAACTGCTAGCCAAGTTCACCTGCTGCTATTTAAATGGAAGTGCTATGTTCTTTACTGAGACTGTTGAACAGTTACTGTTCTGTAACTGAATGTGTTTTATAATAATTCTCCCAAACAAAAAAGAAAGATAGAAGAGTGTTTAAATAAGTTATTGTTTATTTTATGAGATGATAAAAGCTATTAATCTCAGCTTGGATGCAGGCTTATTTATTAATGTACACAGGAAATAAAATGCATAGGAAATTAAACTCTGTTTGCCCACTCAAAAAAAGTGAAATCGGATCCGAAAAAATCGGAAATCGGCCGATCATCAAAATTAAAAGATCGGAATCGGATCGGGACCCAAAAAACGTGATCGGGACATCCCTAGCCCCAGGATTAACCCCTGGGGAACCCCACAGGTCATGGCCATTTGGTCTGAGACACAGTTACCAATTTCAACAAAGTATCTCCTGTCCCTGAGATAGGACCTGAACCAGTTTAAAGCATTTTTAGAGATTCCCACCCAATTTTCTAATCTCAGTAATAAGACTGCATGGTCAACTGTGTCAAAGGCAGCGCTTAGGTCCAGCAAAACTAAGACTGAGACTTTGCCTACATCTGTGTTTAGGCGAATAGAATGAAAGCGTCCCGTGCCGGTCATACCGAACCGTACCGAACCGTACCGTATTTTACCAAGTACCGTTGCATCCCTAGCAGGCACATAGCTACATCTACGACAACCAGGGTTGCTAGAGGGAAAAAATTTGACAGTTTATCTCTCGAGTATTGCAGACGATGAAGCACCTTAAACTGGATGAAACCATGGCGTATGCACAGTGAGGAGCTCTGAATACGTCTCAAACTGCTTTTCCACATAACTTCAGATTGTGACCCCCAAATCCTTTTCCCATGCTACTTTAGTTTTATCCTACGATACTGGTTTTAAGTCCCTGATGGCATTGTAGATCACAGATATGCCTTTCTTTTTATAGGGATCTAGCTCCAAAATTGAATCTAATTGATTATTTGGTGCTAGAGAAGGAAATGAGGGAAACTTTTCCCTGGTGAAACTGCGTATTTGAAAAAAATCTTAAGTAATGTGCTCTGGGTATATTGTGATTATTTTCAAGCATTTCAAAATAAACAAATGTATTGTCTTTGTATAAATCAGAGAAAAATACCAGCCCATTTCTATGTCAATACTGAAATGCATTATCAAACCCCCATGGGAGAAAGAGATGACTATTTGCTATTGGGAAAAATCTGCTATACTGCTTCAATCTAAAATGTCTTCTAAACTGTGACCATATCCTGAGTGAACTTTTAACTATTGGGTTGGTAAACTCTATATTGTGATTGAGTGGTAATGATGATGTGAGTGTTGATAAAGGCTTGGACAGTAATTCCATATGGACCCAATCTGGGCCTTGCTTATTCTGATATGTGTGAATCCAATATGTTAGTTTAACTATGTTAGCCGCCCAATAATACCAGACAAAATTAGGGAGTCCCAACCCACGAGCATCTTTAGGAACCTCCAGATATCTTTTCTTCATTCGAGGAATAGAATTGTTCCATATAAATGTAGAGGTCAGTCTGTCTAGTTGTTTAGATGTTTTTAAAGAAATAAAAATAGGGATCATCTGAAACACGTATAAAAATTTAGGTAGTACTGTCATTTTAACTATGTTAATGCGACCTGCCAGTGAGGTCGGTAATTTTGACCATTTCCCAAAATCTTCTGTTTGACCAACTAGTGACTTGAAGTTTTGTTTCTCCAGATTCACCATTTTATGAGTAACTGTAATTCCAAGATATGTGAACATATTGCATTCTATTTTAAATGGGAATTCAGAGTAGTCCCTGTCTAGACCGACTACTGGAAAAAGAAGGCTCTTTGAAAAATTCAATTTAGAGCCCGAAAGGTGTCTAAAATTTTCCAAAATTAGCAACAACTTGGATATTGATTCCATCGGGTTGGATATATATTAGAGCAGGTCATCTGCATACAGTGACACTTTATGTGTTTTTCCACCACGGGAAATACCAACTATACTCTCTTCTGCTCTAAGGGCAATTGCAAGGGGTTCGACCGCTAGGTCAAACAGATATGGACAGAGGGCACAACCCTACCTGCAGGATCTGCAAAGCAGGAAATAGTCAGAGATAACGTTGTTGGTTCGTACAGCCTCAGTGGGTGCATCATATATTATTCTAATCCATGTTCGGAATGACAACCCAAAGCCAAATTTTTTAAAACCGCAAATAGGTACTGCCACTCAACGTGTTCAAAGCCTAATCGGCATCTAAGGGGATCAACAATTCGGTGGTTTCCTCAGATGTCATATGTGGGGTACACAGGATATTGAGCAATTTACGCATATTATAGAATGACTGTCTACCTGGAATAAAACCAGTTTGATCTGGGTCAGTAAGTGTTGGGATTACATTGTCTATACGGGTTCCTAGTATTTTGGTGAGGATCTTGTAATTGCAGTTAAGAAGGCTTATTGGGCGGTATGAGCTACATAATAAAGGGTCTTTGTCTTTTTTGAGTAGTACTGAAATTACAGCCTGGGTCATTGTTTGTGGCAATTTCTGTTGTTCAAAGATGTCCTGGTATAACTTGCTAAGTAATGGTGCAAGCTTATCAGCAAATTCTTTATATAATTCAATAGTAAACCCATCAGGTCCCCCTGCCTTGCTGCTCTGCATCGATCTGTTTGCCTGTATCACCTGAGACGTAATTTTTTTGTCTATATACAAGCTTTCCTCTGGGGCGATTATTGGGATCGTCAGTCCCTCCAGAAATTTAACAATATCCGACGGGTCATCTGGCGGCTCTGATCTGTAAAGAGTCATACAGAATTGTTTGAACTTATCATTTATTGTGTTGAGGTTAGGGATGTGTATTCATTAGGAATTTATCGATACCGATACCAATACCGATACTCCTTATCAGTACCGATATTTATCGATACTCTTATCAATACCACGATATGTAATTTAGTGTATAAAATAAAGACGTTACTAGATGGTAAAATATTCAATCGTTTTTTTATTACCACAAAGGGGGTAACACCAGCAACATCATTACAACAACTTACAGCACCTGTCTTTTAAGCCTTTAGCAAGTCAACATGTGCAGTGCGAGGTATGTAAAAAAAAAAAAAAAAAACTAGCAGGCAGCACATACAGCCTTAAAGGTAACTGTCAATGTGATAATGCTTCAACAGAATAGAAGCTTAACTTAAAATTACAAATGCTTCTCAGAAGATAATAGATGAAATGAAAAAAAAAACAAAAAAAAAACTAGGCAGATGACCAAAGCCCTTACCTACATGTTCAACCCCACAGACACATGATACATGTAAACAGAACCGTGTAGAGCCGCTACTCCTGACACATTTAGCCCTCATAGTTTTTGTTAAGGAAAAGCAACATATTTACTTTCTCTGGCATGAGTGGAGATGGCTCTGGACAGAGTGTGTCTCCAGTGGTTGAGAACACTGGTTCAGATGGGTTGAAGAGGCCTAGATGCAGAGGTAGGTGAAAGACAGCTGTGAGAGGAAGGGAAGTGTGTCTTTCTTACCCCCCACCAATGGACAGGGTCTTGTTCAGGGGGGATGGGGGGGAAGATCCCTGGAAACTGCCACTTCTTTTTTCAGCCTTTCTTGAATTGTTGTCGGTGCAGTCACCTGCTGTCGACTGAGCTGTCTTTGCAGTTGTCTATCATCCTCTGCGAAGAGTTCTCCCAGTGCAGATACTGGTTTTGGATGCTGAAATATAGAACAATATCATATATTTTTAGTGAAGTTTATTACTTTTTGTGGCAACACAGCACAGGTTCACAAACATGTCAAACTTACATCCTCCTCCTCCTCTTCATTCCTGAATTTCTCGGTTTTTTCTGCAGACATCTTCATTTGACGTTGCTTGGTGATTGTGAATGGGGTTGTCTGCATCGGCAAACTATCAGTGGTGGCTGCTGCTTCGTACATACCTCCTACAGGATTAACGTAACATATATCAGCGTTGCTATAATTGATAATGCATTCTCCTGAGTAAATTAACTACCAATTTAATGATTCTTAATCTCACCTTGACTTGATGATGACGAAGGATTGTCAGTCTACCTGCACCAAGGAGAGCACGGCATTGTTAGCGTTAGCTGGGCTGCTAACTTTAGCCGCGTTGTTTAGGCAGTCAGGCACACCGCACTCCTTAATTTTTATACTGTGAGCACACTGCAAGTGTTTCATGATGTTGCTGGTGTTACCCCCCTTGGAAGCAACTACTTTCTGCCATATATTGCATTGAGCCGAAGCTTCATTCCGTTTGATTCCGTTCGATCGCTCAGCTCTGACGGCCGACATATTGACCTATTGGCTAGAGAAAACAACGGGGCGCTACGTCATAACCTGTCGACGGCGGCAGTATCATTACACAACAGTTATGTTGCTCAGGGTATACTCTCTTTAAAAAAAAAATACAGATAACGGTATCGTTTGTCCAGAATTTTTAACGGTACTCTGGTACCGACCATTTAGGAACCGGTAGCAAAAAATACCGGCTCTCGGTACACATCCCTATTCCTATGTGCCATTATTGGACAAAATGATCAATCCAGAAGCGTCTGACCATTGCTGTGAGGTCAGACACACCTGGATTAATCAGTTTGTTAATTAATGGCACACAGGAAACAAAGTAGCTGGCTGAAGTTCAGGAAATAGTGCAGCTGTGCATGAAGCCACGTTGACATAATGCAGTCCTTCTCAAATAGTGGGGGCGGGACCCCTTGGGGGGGTGCTGTGCGATGCCGGGGGGGGGGGGGGGGGGGCACGTTTGACCCCAGGGAATGTGTTTATTTATTTTATTTTTTTTTGCTGTACTGGAATAAAGTGTAATTGCACACATACTCCAGTAGGTGGCAGTGGCGCTCTTATTGTCCCAGTGGGTTCATGGAGCATTAGCTATATTGTGTCGGGTTTTTTGCACGGACATGTGTGCACGCAGCACAGAGCAGGAGATATGAAGTGACACCACTCAAGAGACAACAGGGAAAAATATTTAACAGGGATGAAAACAAAGATGGAGAGAGACGGAGATAATAAGACAAACGAAAGTCACTAGAAAGCTAAGACGAGGAAATATGACGATGCTGATGTAGCGCTTGGCTTCACTGTGGGGGCTGGGGGGGCGCAGCAGAAAATAATTGAGAAGCGCTGACATAATGTGAACATTCATTTTAGCCTAAATGAAAACATTAAAAGGGTATATATGAAGAATATTTATTTGAAGGGATTTGCATATTTTTTGTTCATTTAACTGTGCCTGTATTAACATTTACATTTGATTTTCATTCCACACATTGTTTTCATTTCATATCGCTCTTCTTTTACAGTTTTCATTTCTTTTTAGGTGACTTTTCTTTTCACTTTTAATGATTTGTACTCATTTGTTGCAGACTGAATTCTTTATGACTGTTTTGGAAGGAGTGTATTTGTGGACTGGTCCAGAGAAGTTTATTTTACAGGATACAAGAGCGCAATCCTATTCTCTGTAACAATCTTTTTTATTTTTCGCACACTGTCACTCATCGGATGACACACTCTAACCTGGCGACATCTTCCACCTACATTACCTGTAGTAGCTACTGCTGAGGCAGTTATCACGACATCTACCACCTACAGTACCTGTAGTAGCTACTGCTGAGGCAGTTATCACGACATCTACCACCTACAGTACCTGTAGCAGCTACTGCTGAGGCAGTTATCACGACATCTACCATCTACAGCACCTGTAGTAGCTGCTGCTGATAAAGTTATCACGACATCTACCACCTACAGTACCTGTAGCAGCTACTGCTGAGGCAGTTATCACGACATCTACCACCTACAGTACCTGTAGCAGCTACTGCTGAGGCAGTTATCACGACATCTACCACCTACAGCACCTGTAGTAGCTGCTGCTGAGGCAGTTATCACGACATCTACCACCTACAGTACCTGTAGCAGCTACTGCTGAGGCAGTTATCACGACATCTACCATCTACAGCACCTGTAGTAGCTGCTGCTGATAAAGTTATCACGACATCTACCACCTACAGTACCTGTAGCAGCTACTGCTGAGGCAGTTATCACGACATCTACCATCTACAGTACCTGTAGTAGCTACTGCTGAAGGCAGTTATCACAACATCTACCACCTACAGCACCTGTAGTAGCTACTGCTGAGGCAGTTATCAAGACATCTACCACCTACAGCACCTGTAGTAGCTGCTGCTGATAAAGTTATCATGACATCTTCCACCTACAGCACCTGTAGTAGCTACTGCTGAGGCAGTTATCATGACATCTACCACCTACAGTACCTGTAGTAGCTGCTGCTGAGGCAGTTATCACGACATCTACCACCTACAGTACCTGTAGCAGCTACTGCTGAGGCAGTTATCACGACATCTACCATCTACAGCACCTGTAGTAGCTGCTGCTGATAAAGTTATCACGACATCTACCACCTACAGTACCTGTAGCAGCTACTGCTGAGGCAGTTATCACGACATCTACCATCTACAGTACCTGTAGTAGCTGCTGCTGAGGCAGTTATCACGACATCTACCACCTACAGTACCTGTAGTAGCTACTGCTGAGGCAGTTATCATGACATCTACCACCTACAGTACCTGTAGTAGCTGCTGCTGAGGCAGTTATCACGACATCTACCACCTACAGTACCTGTAGCAGCTACTGCTGAGGCAGTTATCACGACATCTACCATCTACAGCACCTGTAGTAGCTGCTGCTGATAAAGTTATCACGACATCTACCACCTACAGTACCTGTAGCAGCTACTGCTGAGGCAGTTATCACGACATCTACCATCTACAGTACCTGTAGTAGCTACTGCTGAGGCAGTTATCACGACATCTACCACCTACAGCACCTGTAGTAGCTACTGCTGAGGCAGTTATCACGACATCTACCACCTACAGCACCTGTAGTAGCTGCTGCTGATAAAGTTATCACGACATCTACCACCTACAGTACCTGTAGTAGCTGGTGCTGAGGCAGTTATCACGACATCTACCACCTAGAGTACCTGTAGTAGCTGTTGCTGAGAAAGTTATCACGACATCTACCACCTACAGCACCTGTAGTAACTACTGCTGAGGCAGTTATCACGACATCTACCACCTACAGTACCTGTAGTAGCTGCTGCTGAGGCAGTTATCACGACATCTACCACCTACAGCACCTGTAGTAGCTGCTGCTGTGTCAGTTATCACAACATCTACCACCTACAGCACCTGTTGCAGCTGCTGCTGTGGCAGTTATCGTGACATCTACCACCTACAGTACCTGTAGTAGCTGCTGCTGTGGCAGTTATCACGACATCTATCACCTACAGTACCTGTAGTAGCTGCTGCTGAGGCAGTTATCACGACACCTACCACCTACAGCACCTGTAGTAGTAGCTACTGCTGAGGCAGTTATCACGACATCTACCACCTACAGCATCTGTAGTAGCTGCTGCTGAGGCAGTTATCGGGACATCTTCCACCTACAGTACCTGTAGTAGCTACTGCTGAGGCAGTTATCACGACACCTACCACCTACAGCACCTGTAGTAGCTACTGCTGAGGCAGTTATCACGACACCTACAGCACCTGTAGTAGCTACTGCTGAGGCAGTTATCACGACATCTACCACCTACAGCACCTGTAGTAGCTACTGCTGAGGCACTTATCACGACATCTACCACCTACAGTACCTGTAGTAGCTGCTGAGGCAGTTATCACAACATCTACCACCTACAGCACCTGTAGTAGCTACTGCTGAGGCACTTATCACGACATCTACCACCTACAGTACCTGTAGTAGCTGCTGCTGAGGCATTTATCACGACACCGACCACCTACAGCACCTGTAGTAGCTACTGCTGAGGCAGTTATCACGACACCTACCACCTACAGCACCTGTAGTAGCTACTGCTGAGGCACTTATCACGACATCTACCACCTACAGTACCTGTAGTAGCTGCTGCTGAGGCAGTTATCACAACATCTACCCACCTACAGCACCTGTAGTAGCTACTGCTGAAGCACTTATCACGACATCTACCACCTACAGCACCTGTAGTTGCTGCTGCTGAGGCAGTTATCACAACATCTACCACCTAGAGTACCTGTAGTAGCTGCTGCTGAGAAAGTTATCACGACATCTACCAGCTACAGCACCTGTAGTAGCTACTGCTGAGGCAGTTATCACGACATCTACCACCTACAGCACCTGTAGTAGCTGTTGCTGAGGCAGTTATCACGACATCTACCACCTAGAGTACCTGTAGTAGCTGTTGCTGAGGCAGTTATCACGACATCTACCACCCACAGCACCTGTAGTAGCTGTTGCTGAGGCAGTTATCACGACATCTACCACCTAGAGTACCTGTAGTAGCTGTTGCTGAGGCAGTTATCACGACATCTACCACCTACAGTACCTGTAGTAGCTGTTGCTGAGGCAGTTATCACGACATCTACCACCTACAGCACCTGTAGTAGCTGTTGCTGAGGCAGTTATCACGACATCTACCACCTAGAGTACCTGTAGTAACTACTGCTGAGGCAGTTATCACGACATCTACCACCTAGAGTACCTGTAGTAGCTGTTGCTGAGGCAGTTATCACGACATCTACCACCTACAGCACCTGTAGTAGCTGTTGCTGAGGCAGTTATCACGACATCTACCACCTAGAGTACCTGTAGTAGCTGTTGCTGAGGCAGTTATCACGACATCTACCACCTACAGTACCTGTAGTAGCTGCTGCTGAGAAAGTTATCACGACATCTACCACCTACAGTACCTGTAGTAGCTACTGCTGAGGCAGTTATCACGACATCTACCACCTACAGCACCTGTAGTAGCTACTGCTGAGGCAGTTATCACGACACCTACCACCTACAGCACCTGTAGTAGCTACTGCTGAGGCAGTTATCACGACACCTACCACCTACAGCACCTGTAGTAACTGCTGCTGAGGCAGTTATCACGACATCTACCATCTACAGTACCTGTAGTAGCTGCTGCTGAGGCAGTTATCACGACATCTACCACCTATAGTACCTGTAGTAGCTGTTGCTGAGTCAGTTATCACGACATCTACCACCTACAGCGCCTGTAGTAGCTACTGCTGAGGCAGTTATCACGACATCTACCACCTACAGTACCTGTAGTAGCTGCTGCTGAGGCAGTTATCACGACATCTACCACCTACAGTACCTGTAGTAGCTGCTGCTGAGGCAGTTATCACGACATCTACCATCTACAGCACCTGTAGTAGCTGCTGCTGTGGCAGTTATCACGACATCTACCACCTACAGCACCTGTAGTAGCTGCTGCTGTGGCAGTTATCGTGACATCTACCACCTACAGTACCTGTAGTAGCTGCTGCTGTGGCAGTTATCGTGACATCTACCACCTACAGTACCTGTAGTAGCTGCTGCTGAGGCAGTTATCACGACATCTACCACCTACAGCACCTGTAGTAGCTGCTGCTGTGGCAGTTATCACGACATCTACCACCTACAGCACCTGTAGTAGCTGCTGCTGTGGCAGTTATCGTGACATCTACCACCTACAGTACCTGTAGTAGCTGCTGCTGTGGCAGTTATCGTGACATCTTCCACCTACAGTACCTGTAGTAGCTGCTGCTGTGGCAGTTATCACGACATCTACCACCTACAGCACCTGTAGTAGCTGCTGCTGTGGCAGTTATCGTGACATCTACCACCTACAGTACCTGTAGTAGCTGCTGCTGTGGCAGTTATCGTGACATCTACCACCTACAGTACCTGTAGTAGCTGCTGCTGAGGCAGTTATTACGACATCTACCACCTACAGTACCTGTAGTAGCTGCTGCTGTGGCAGTTATCGTGACATCTACCACCTACAGTACCTGTAGTAGCTACTGCTGAGGCAGTTATCACGACATCTACCACCTACAGTACCTGTATTAGCTGCTGCTGAGGCAGTTATCACGACATCTACCACCTACAGTACCTGTAGTAGCTGTTGATGAGGCAGTTATCATGAGGCAACCGACAGATCTCAGATTGGGAATGTTTTTTTTTAATTTTTACTCCGCCTGATGCGGTATTATTATTTTTATAACAATGCAGGTTAAAATACGCGAGATTTACGGGGAAAATACTAATACGGGAGGACGGCGGGAGACTAAAATACGGGACTTTCTCGGCCAAAACAGGATACTTGACAGGTGTGATTTACAAGCAAGAAAGCAAGCACATTTTATTCTGTTTCCATGATGTTTACTATGAAAACTAATATTTCTTTATTGTTAACTATTCAGTTGTATATTTATATGAGATTATTTACCAAAAACGATCCATTTTGCTGTGGAGTGGATTCAGTGATAAATTTTTGCATTCGTCCGTCTTCAGTTTTGTCCATCTGGGTTAGGCGCACTTGTAGTTATGACTTCCGGCAAACGATGTGCACCCAAAACATGGCCACTTTTCGCCAAATAAAATTTGTTTCTAAATAATTTAGATATGTTTATCTTGGCGACACATGACAAATGTGCAGAAATCATAGAAAAAAAAATTTTTTTTTCCTAAGTTGATGGTGACAAGGCAGAAAAAAACAGTCGAAATGGTCAAATTTTGGTCGCATTTGGCGACCAGTTAGTTACCATTTTATGCCCTGAATATCACCACCTGGATGATCTCTCACTTTATTTCAGAGTTTAGTGTCAGTTATGTGTTCTGTGGTTGAATTTGGGATGTTCTGTCTAATTCTGTCATTTCCTGTTATGTCTGTATATTTAAGCCAATCAGGTAAATCTATGTCAAAACTACCCATGTAATCAAATGTAATTCATTAAAATGCATTTTTCTAATCCCTCTTCGCCCCTGCCACCCCCTCCCTGTGTCCGCCCCCTCCAATTCCCAATCCATACATGTCACCTCTCACTACACACACATGCACAACACCAGCATATTGCTCCATCCCATCAACATCCACTCTCCCTACTCTCACTAACTGGCTATTCACATCTCTTTTCTTTCTGTCTATAACATGGCATCACTTCCAACTCTAACCTGGAACATCGGTGGAGTTGCTCTCAGGCAAAGACAATCAAAGTTCACATATGGCTCCTGCTAGAAACACACCTCTGATTCAGATTACAGCCGTAGAAAATCATACCAACACACCCAGATTTGATCAGATCACTAGAACACTAAACAAAGGAGAGTTTGGACTTTGATCTAAAAAAGCATCTTGTTTTTCGAGGCTTTAGACAAGGAGTGTCTTCACATCACAATCCAACAGCAGCAGAAACAGGAACAACAAGCAGAAAAGCTGCCGCCACTTTTCCACCATGAAAACGTAGAAGCTGTTCAAAACTAGATTAGAAAGGTCACGTGATTCTGTTCTCTGAGCTTCAGTTCAAACTTCTTCATATCTGCTCAAATAAACCGTTCAGAACATCAAAACCTGAACACGGACCTTTAGACCAGCAGAGGAGGAGCCCGCTTCGGTCCAGTTGGTGGCCTGCAGAGAGTCCTGGTCCTGTTCCATAGTTAAGATAGTTTTCTCTTCAATCCACCAACTTGTTCTTGTTTCTACAGTAATACAAGCTACAATGACCCGGAAGATCCACGGAGCTCCATCAATTTGACGTCATGCTGTCACATGACGAGGATCATACCACCAAGCAGGGAGGAGCGGGGGCGCTGAGGAGGAAGAGAAGTGATTGGACATCAGTGTTGGCAGATGTACCATCATTATCTTATTTGTAGGATAATTCAGACAGAAGTAGAGTTCACTCAGGTGAGCAGCAATGACGTCACCAACCTGTCCAGAAAGAAGGTCCTTCAACGTGGACGACACCAGGGGCTCCAGAGACAGACAGCAGTGATTCTGAGACAGAAGTAGAGTTCACTCAGGTGAGCAGCAATGACATCACTGGAATGTCATTTCTATCAAACTGATTTCACATCACTGCGCTGTATTTAGTTTATAATTGAGACAGGACAGTTACAGCACAAGGGAGAGTTACCAGCCTAATTCTGATTGTTTCATAGGATGAAGAAATGCAGTCCAAAAGGGAGGAATAACCCACTGAAGATCAGCACATCACAAATCTGGATCAAAAAAGATCAGAAAGTACAAAATAGATTTACAAAGACTGAATGTTTAGATCATTTTAATTTCATCCACTGTGTTGACAGTGTTGGATATATTATTATATTCTTTAGATTTAAATGTATTCATGGTTTAATGTATTTGTTGAAGAGTTATTTTTTGTTTTATTGGTGAATAATAATAAAAAGTGGAAGTATAGCCCAATTAAAGTCTGCATGAAAAAGTTCAGAAAGTAAAAAATGGACTTAGAAACACTGAAAGTTCAGATCAGTTTAATTTAGTCCACAGAGACTGTTGACAGTGTTGGATTTATCATTTTGATTTCATTTACATTTAAATGTATTTTTGATACACAACAAGGTTATCTATATTTTATTGCTGAATGGTAATTAAAACCTTGGACTGATTTATAAACAGTTGTGTATATATTTATTCAACTATAACAGTACATTATAGCTTACCGGTAAATCCACAGACTAGTTATTGCTGCCCTCTTGTGGTTGGAAATACTAACAACTCCTGTCACTACAATAAAGACCAAACAGCCAAATAACATGTAATCTGGGCTGAGTCATGGTTGGATTTAGTGGACCATAGTTTGGGCTAAAATAGGATCATTTTGGAGTCTCTGTAGGATAATTTCATTTTTCTACCCTCTTAAAGGGGAGTTTTTCCTTGTCACTGTTTGGCTTAAAGGTTTCTCCCAGTAGGGGAGATTTTCCTCTCCACTGTTTAAAGTTAATTTTTGCTTTGAGGTCATGGTCTGGGTCTCTGAAAAGTGCTCTGGACTTGAGCACCAGTTTCACCTCCATAGGACTCACTGTGTCCAGTAGTGTAGCTGAACAAATGTAACTCTTCTGCTCCTTCTCTCCAGGTGTCTCTCACCTGTTGAAAAGCTCCTTCAAATGCAGATACAGGGCCACCAGGACCAACTGGGATTCAGCCTGAAGTACTGGTTCCAGTCAGCAGTTGTTCCTGGACCAGTGCTGGAGATAAACATCACTGCTCCATCTCTCTCTGCTGGACTGCTCCAGCTCTGATATGAACTGAGGGTTCGGGTGACCGGACCGGTCCACCCTCTCACGGGTTGTTCCTCTGCGTTGTGTCGTGAATGAATAAAAGACAGGGACATGATCCACCTGAACAGATTTACTGTTCACAGAAATAGAAAAACGGCGAGTTCCGTGCGTGGGTGTGTGCTCAGCAGCATATATTAAAATAATGAAAAACAAACTCGTGTTAAAATACTGCGGACAACTTTGTAAGGCTCACGCTACATGCTAATGCTAATTTAAACTAGCAGCAGTCACCCGCGACAAAAACAAAGGAAAGAAACTATATCACAAGTAGGGACACGAAGCAGTCATCTTTATAAGTATCCCGATTCAACCTAGCCATGTTTCATGAACCCAACTTACTTCTAAACTATTGTTTTATTCATGTATATGGCGTAGAAAGTTTTCCTACACTAACCTCCGGTCACGGCCGGAAATGCAGTGTCCGGAGCGCGCATGCGCCACCTTCCGGTATGGAGTGTTCGCTGCTCGCACACGTCGCTACACAATGAACAGGCAGGAAAGAAGAACCAAGAGGAAATAAGACAGATAAACTTTATTGCAGGCTCGAGGTCCAAAAAACACACACAAAAACAAAAAACACACCAACATCAATTGAAAAGACAATTGTACCAGTGTCTCCAGAGCTCAGACTGGTAGCGCATAGCACTAAACCTAATATTTGATAACAGCAAGATGATTTCATTCTTAAGATAAGATATTCCTTTATTTGTCCCACAATGGGGAAATTTACATCGTTACAGCAGCAAGTGGAAATAGCAATAAAAAAGAGAAAAGGACAACAATAAAATAAGATAAAACAATAATAAAAACAAACAATAACCACAATAGAGAATATATAATAAATAATAACTGACTTTATTAACATGGGATATGTTGGTAGTAATTACTATACCTGAGAAGTTATTGCACATGTCAATGAATATGTATATGTATATTGCACATGTCAATGAATATATATATATATATATATATATATATATATATATATATATATATATATATATATATATATATATATATATATATATATATATATATATATATATATATATATATATATATATATATATGCATACAATAAAAATTTGTCACATTATCCGCTGGGAGGGGTTGCTGAGATCTGTGCTGATTGTACAGTCTCACAGCAGCAGGGAGGAAGGACCTGCGATATCGCTCCTTCACACACCTGGGGTGAAGGAGTCTGTCGCTGAAGGAGCTCTCCAGTGCAGTCAGGTGTCCTTCAGAGGATGGGAGACACTGTCCATCAGAGAGGACAGCTTAGCCATCATTCTCCTCTCTCCCACCACTTCCACCGGGTCGTGGGGGCATCCCAGGATGGAGCTGGCCTTCTTAATGATCTTATTCAGTCTCTTTCTCTCCACCATTGAGATGCTGCTTCCCCAGCAAACCACCCCAAAGAAAATGGCTGATGCCACCACAGTGTCATTAAAGGTCTTTAGGAGGCTCCCTGCACTCCAAGAGACCTCAGTCTCCTGAGCAGGTAGAGTCTGCTCTGGCCCTTCTTATAAAGTGCAGTAGTGTTATTTGTCCAGTCCAGTTTATTTATTCAAGTGAACACCCAGGTACTTGTAAGATGTCACCATCTCAATGTCCTTTCCCTGGATGTTCACCGGTGTTGGAGGGGCGTGTCCTCGCCTGCGGAAATCAACCACCAGCTCTTTGGTCTTCCCCGCGTTGATCTGGAGGTGGTTCCTCAGGCACCAGTCTACAAAGTCCTGCATCAGTTCTCCGTACTCTCTGTCATCCCCATCAGTGATGAGACTGACAATGGCAGAGTCATCAGAGAACTTCTGCAGGTGACAGATGGGTGTGTTGTGTGTGAAGTCTGCAGTATAGAGGGTGAAGAGGAACGGAGCCAGGACCGTTCCCTGTGGGGCCCCTGTACTGCAGACAACTGTGTCTGACACACAGTCCCCAGACCTCACGTACTGTGGACGGTTAGTGAAGTAGTCCATAATTCCAGGATGTGAGGTGCTGGTCTACTCCTGTGTGGTCCAGCTTGTCCTTTAGGAGTCCTTAGGGTGAATTCCAATTCCTCTCTTAACCCTCAATCGTCTTCAGACTGAAATGTATCAGAGCCAGTGTTGTCTCTGTATTCCCTGAAATTACACAGGGATAACATTGAAAAGAGTGCTGTATATTCTCCAAATAATATTAGCAAATAACACAATAGAGTATACATTATTCAGTCCTCCGTCGCTACAGAACAAGGTATACAAGTAACGTGAAGCCAACCCGGACCCGCCGACGGGACCGGGACCCCCGGCCGCCGGTCCCGGGATGGCGGACCGGGACCACCGACGAGTACAAGTAACGTGAAGCCGACCGGGACCCCTGGCCGGGACCGCCGGTCCGGCAGCAAACATCGTAAAGTAAAAAAATAAATGTTACGCAACAACGATGTTAATCCATGAAAAAAATCTCAAACAAAGACAATAAAATGGTTTCGTAACATTTATATCTTTAAGATATACGAAGATACTTACGTTTGTAGCTAGCTTTTTTTGTCACCATCATTTTCGAAGATGTCTTGGCTAAATTACCCAGTGTCTTCTGGATAGCCCTTACTTCCAAGGGTGGTGTCGGAAAATCTCAATTTTGAGGGCGATACAGCCCTCAAACTCGTCCCTCAATTTGACTTGCTAAGAAGTGGGACAGCACTTGCCCTTAGTGGGAGCGCACATTTTTGAGACTGAGGGTTGAGATTGAGGCTTAAGGGAGGAATTGGAATTCACCCTTAGAGTCATTTCGTCTGGCAGTAAATTTATACATAAGACCTCTCAGGACAGACTGTAAGGAGCTGACTCGCGCTGCCACAAACATTTCACTGGCACTAGTCCATCACAACCTTTTCAAAAGTGTCATTAGGGTATCATTATATGCTCTGAAGACTTGTTTTTTTATAATGAGACCAAAGATGTGGGGTGTACAAGGAAGTACAATAAGCTTTGAATAAAGTTACCTTCACAGAATCACTACATGAACTGAATTTATGTATTAAAATATTTGCTTGCACATACAGCATGTGAAGCTGTCAGTAAATGTCCTCATCATCTGTGATCTGATCAGTAATCCAAGATATTTAACGTTTTTGGAGACACAATTTTCGATACACAACGACAGAACAATACACAATTTTCCCATTTAACCTGCATGGTCTGCTGTGAATACCAAAAAGACAGAATTCTGACAATGAACTTCGGCACACCTGCTTGATCCAATTTATGAAATAATTTTTTATGATTTACTCGATCAAAGGCCTTAGAGGCATCTAAAAAAACAAGTAAGAACAGATGAGTTTTTTCTTTTGTAAATATGATTTCCTTTAGAGTATATATACACATATAGTGCAAAATTTAGGTTAGAATCCAAATTGATTGTTGGAAGAACGAACAAGATGATAAATCCTGCCCATAATAATTTTTTCAAAGGCTTTTAAAAATGTACTAGCAAGGGCTATAGGTGGATAATAATCTGAACTGCCAGCTTTTCCTTCTTTGTCCTTAATAACAGCAACTAAAACAACAGACATCATGGGAGAAAACCATAAACAAAAAAGCTGCTAGTATGCAGCATGCATGCAATAAATAAAATTGGGGTGTATTCATTTCATTGGTGAAATGAATATAAAATATTTTCTGTAGCAAACTGCTACATTTACATCCAACATCACAACATAACCACACAACCACCATCCAGTCATCTACAACCACAATCCAGTCATCTACAACCACCATCTAGTCATCTACATCCACCATCCGGTCATCTACAACCACCATCCAGTCATCTACAACCACCATCCAGTCATCTACATCCACCATCCAGTCATCTACAACCACCATCTAGTCATCTACATCCACCATCCGGTCATCTACAACCACCATCCAGTCATCTACAACCACCATCCAGTCATCTACATCCACCATCCAGTCATCTACAACCACCATCCAGTCATCAACATCCACCATCCAGTCATCTACAACCACCATCCAGTCATCAACATCCACCATCCAGTCATCTACAACTACAATCCAGTCATCTACAATCACCATCCAGTCATCTACAACCACCATCCAGTCATCTACATCCACCAACCAGTCATCTACAACCACCATCCAGTCATCTACATCCACCAACCAGTCATCTACAACCACCATCCAGTCATCTACAACCACCATCCAGTCATCTACATCCACCAACCAGTCATCTACAACTACAATCCAGTCATCTACAATCACCATCCAGTCATTTACATCCACCATCCAGTCATCTGCAACCACCATCCAGTCATCTGCAACCACCATACCAGGTTACACAACAGTATCATCAAACACCACATCCATCAGTCTTTTCTGTCAGTTTGTGATTCACTCTTGGTGGTTTTAGTCCTCTCATCCAGAATCAATCTCAGCTCTCAATAAAGTATGTTAGATCAGACTGTCAAGAGGCCCGAAGGACACATTTCACCCTCACATGAGCAGAAGAAAACTTACATCTGCTGTAAGATCACAATTGCATAGAAAAAAGGCTTTTTTGATAAACTTGGCAGAAACCCATGATATATATGCAGACAGCTGAAAAAGAAACCCCCAAAATAACAAAACCACTGTGGACCATCAGGACCGAGAGAAGACTGGAAACAGGGAAATGATTTAGTTGCAGCTGCATGAAGATCTGATGAGGTAATACTGAAAATAACTCTGATATCAGGTGAAACACAAGGCCTGACTCTAATTACTGGTGAGGGAAAGATTTGAAACTTCATACCAAAACGTGACCAGTTTCAGTCATGCCTGCATGTTGTCCTTTACCTGCTGTCTAGGTGGTGTCCAGAGAAGCCCAGTAGACAGTTTTATCTCCTCTTGAAGCCTCATCTTTCCTCTCTGTGTAGGTGACAACAACATGCTGATACAGCATCGTTCTAGTCCAGGAAGCAGTCAAGGAGCTTTAACAACACAAGCATCTTTCTGTCACTGCCACACACACACTGACCCATTTATTAGACCAGTTTATTTACTGGACCCAGTTATTAGTGGAATTACTAAGTGGTTTTTCAAATCAAATGACAGTGTAGTTAATGTGAATGAAGCCCAGGCAGGATTTAGCATGAATATTATTGTGCATTTGAAAGTTAACGTCTTTGTGAATGTTGGTCCAAGTGTCTCTGTGAAGCAGTTCCACCCAGATAGCTCAGCTGCTAGAACAGGAGACTCCTGCTGCTGGTAGACCACATCAATGTTCATACAGCAGATCTTGTTGGCAGGAAGTCACACACCATCAGCAGAGAGAACGTGGTGGACTTTCAAAATAAAACACCACCAGAGGGTTCAGACTCCATGGACCTGATGTTAACTCCTGGAGACCGTGTGTTCACCATTCAGACGCTTTTAGAAGAGATTTGAACCACAGATGAGGAAAGACTTATTTAATAGGTCAAAAACACATTTTATTTGACTCCAGTCATTCTTTTAAATGTGTACTTCTAGAAATAACACGTCACGTAATGTCACGTGATCTCCAGACCTTCTGGTAAACTCCTAATCTGAGTTTACCAGACTATGGGCCCTATCTTGCACCTCCCAATACCCAATACCCAATACCCATTACCTGCAAATCTCAGATTTAGGAGCCTCTGCCACCCGAAATGCAATCTTCCACCTCCCAAAACCTGTTACCCATTTTGCCGTCTCCCTTAAGCACATTGTGGGCGCGGCAATGGGCGTGTCTCCTGCGCTTTCCACGAATTCAGTACCGCAAGATACCGAGTTTGTGGAAAGCGCAACTGGCATGTCGGCGCGTTAAAGAGCGCGTCCAAATCCTGTCATTGCGCGTCCACCCAGTCACATGTGGACTGCACAACCGGCTCTATCTCTCGATTGTGCATCACTGTATTACTTGCATACGTTATTATTCTCCTAAGGGCAGATGATTTCTGTACAGCTGTGACATGATCTCATTCAGATGTTTGCTGTGGAGGAAACGAGGAGATCACAGAACTCTGTTGTGGAGTTTCTTGTACTGTGCTCGTATCCCTCTGACCCTCTCCTTGTGCACTGGAGCACCCGAGATGCGCTCACTGGTAGAAGGTAGATGTCATCATACGTGTTCATCTGGCTCAATGCTCATCCAGTGATCCGTTCTGCAGTATTTTAAAAAGCACCGCTTCCAGGGGCTATGCGTCTTGGCGCAGCTGTGCGTCTTTGCGCAGGGGATATGTTCAAGATAACTCAAAAAGTTATGGATGGATTTTGATGACATTTTCAGGAGTTGTCAGAAATGTGAAAAGGAAGAACTGATTTTATTTTGGGTGTGATCCGGAAGAAATCCTGGATTCTGGATCACTTTCAAATTTTCGATAACATTGCGCTGTTTAGTTGTTTCTTGAACCCTAAAGCAACCACAACTGCTGTGCTTGGCGGAGGTCTGCGCTCTCCGATTGCTTTTCTAGTTAATAAATGCTTTCCTGGAAGCTCACCGGCTCTATTTTTTTCTGAGCAGTTTGTTGGAACTTCTTGGAGTACAAAAGAAATGATTAAATCATTTGCTCCATATTAGTTAAAGCTAGTTATGTATATATCAGTGCAGAGGAGGAGGAGGAAAAAATAGGAGGAAGCTATACAGCAGAGTCCCAGACGAGCTGCCCATGAGAGCTGCTCTGATCTGGGTGAAAAGACGCTCCATAGCAGTTTTCAGGTACCGCAACCTGCTCTTAAAGGCAATGGCTACTGACGCACTGATTGGTTAAACAGGTGGAACGCCCTAACCACTCCCATGCATAATGTGTGCATAATATAGTGGTTTTTGCAGGTAAGATCGTGGGTTTTGGGAGGTGGAAGATTGCGTTCTTTGTGGGGGAACGCCCCTCCCAATACCTAATATCCCTTAATAGCAGGTTTTGGAGGTTTGGCGCAAGATAGGGCCCTATATATATATATATATAGATATATATATATATATATATATATATATATATATATATATATATATATATACAGTACAGGCCAAAAGTTTGGACACACCTTTTCATTCAATTGAATGAGAAGGTGTGTCCAAACTTTTGGCCTGTACTAATATATATATATATATATAATCTATATATACACACACATATATACACACACACATATTAGGGCTGGGCATTGATTAAAATATTTAATCGCGATTAACCCTTAGATGCACAAGCTATGCAACCCCCCTCTAAAGCACAACATGGGTCAAAAATGACCCGTATTGACATACAGTGTTATTTCATGCATGGTTGAGTGTTTCTTTGCTATATTTTTGGAAATTAACTTATTTCATAATTTAATATTCAAAATATTCATTAAATATCTTGTTTTTGAAAACCATATATCATTATTTTTGTATCCCCTTTCTTAATTAATGAACTAAAACTGTTTTTGTAACATTACATCAAGTTTACACACATGGGTCAAAAATGACCCATGTATGCAAGTGTGATTTTTTTTTTTTAAATGACATACTATAATAATGATTTTGTCAAAAAACTTTATTTTAGCAGTGATTTGGACCAAAGAATAACACAGTTAATATTTGAAATGTTTATTTGTCACACATAGCATACACCATACAACCAATAACACTGGTTTTGAACTGTCAGTGCGAAGTGTTACTGCAGTGAACTGTGGTGAATGATGAACATATAAAATGAATGAATAAAAGAAAAGAAAACTGATCAAATAAACTCATATCAGTAAGATGCAATCTAGCGCCTACATGCCTCACAAACAACAACATGTTTGTGCTCCTTGCACACAGGGCTGGTGCACTTGGAACACCAGCTGCTAGCTTTTCTATCTTTGGTAGCTGGGCACATCTTGCACCTCTTCCTCTTCACTTGGCCCTCCTGTGGCTGGGTGCTGACTGCCCTGGTTAACCCACATCTTCCCATTGCCTCTGTGATATGAGTTTGGAGGTGGGGCGTGCCCTCCATACGCCTCCTCATGTGTGGCATGACCAGCTCTTTGCCCAGCTCCTTTATGAAGAGCCGCCGTGCATTAGTCACACCACCCATGTAACCAGGGTGTTGTGCAGTGTAGTTGGTGAAGGCGTTGAGGGTGGCAACATCCAGCATATTGTGCCAGAGCACCATGGGCCACCTCCGTGTTCTCCGCTTGCAGGTGTACGTGCGAACCATTTGATCCATTGTGTCCACTCCAGATTTTGTGTGGTTGTAGTACTGGATCACTTCTGGCTTCCTCTTGACACTATGGTCATCCACTGCTGTGTCATTATGCATGGTGCTTAGCAGCACAACAGCCTTCCCCTTTTTCGGGACATAGCTCACCATCGTCATGTTGCCACAGAATCCAAATTCGGTGCTGATATGATATACATTAGCTAATATTAGCTAGCTAACGCTAGCAAGCGTTAGCTAGCTAACACAAGCTAGCATTAGCTAGCTAGAATAGAATATGCTAATGTGATACTGGGCATATTTATCTTTCCCACCAGGTGGGGATAATGTTCAAATGTTATGTGCAGTTATCTTTTAGATATAGAATAAATATATAGAATAAATATAGATAAAGACATTTAGAAGATATAATATATAGATAATATATAGATATATAATATATAGATATATAGAATATTTTTCTTAGGTAAAAAAATTGTAAAAAAAATACTTACATGAATCAGATGTGAAAAAGCAGCTTGTTGTCCAGTTTAGTTCTGACAAGTGAAAAGTTGTCCGCAGTAAAAAAGTTCCTATCTGCAAGCATTTTATAAATAAAAGGTTCCTATCAAATTCACACTTACACGGGTCACTTTTGACCCATGTGTGTAAATTTGATGTAGTGATACAAAACCTATTTTAGTTCCAACATGTAGACAGAGAAAATGAAAAAAAAAAAGATTTATGGTAATCAAAAACAAGATATGTAATGAATACTTTGAAATATTAAATGATTAAATTAATATATTTTAAATGATATAGCAAAGAAACACAGCCATGCATGAAATCACATAGGAAATGAATACGGGTCATTTTTGACCCATGTTGTGCTTTAGAAGGGTAGTCGTACAAAAATGATATTTATTAAAAAAGTAAAAAAGTAAAAATCAAAATAAGAATTTGTGATGATCAAAAACAAGTTAATTGAGGAATTCCTGGAATTCTGAATTGTGAAATGGATTTATTGCAAAGATATTTACAATTAAAACTCTGTCGGGTCACTTTTGACCCATCTTATGCATCAAAGGGTTAAATAAACTGAGTGTTTCAGCTGATCTGAGGCATTCTGGGAGTTTGTTCCAGACATGTGGAGCCTAGAAACTGAACGCAGCTTCCCCAATGTCTGATATTAAACCGGATCCAGATGACCTGAGGGGTCTGGTGGGTTCATACTGGGTCAGGTCACTGATGTATTCTGGTCCTAAACCATTCAAAGCTTTATAGACCAGCAACAGAATTTTAGAGTCTATCCTTTGACGGACAGTCAGCCAGTATAGGGACCACAGTTCTGGACTGATGTGGTCCACTCTTCAGGTCTTAGTGAGAACTCTGGGAGCAGCTGCAGCTGTCTAACTGATTTTTTAGATAAACCAGTAAAAACGCTGTTACAATAATCAAGCCGACTGAAAATGAATGCGTGGACTAGTTTTTCCAGATTTTGCTGAGACATCAGATCTTTTATCCTCGAGATGTTCTTCAGGTGATAGTAGGCTGATTTAGTGATTGCCTTTATGTGCTTTTCAAAGTTTAGATCTGAGTCCATCACTACACCCAGATTTCTGGCCTGATTGGTGGTTTTTAGGTCTACAGATTCAAGCTCTGTGGAGACCTGCAGTCGTTTCTCTTTGGGTCCAAAAACAATCACCTCAGTTTTGTTTTTGTTCAGCTGGATGAAGTTGAGGTACATCCAGTCATTAATCTCCTCAATGCATTTACCAAGAGCCTGTACAGGGCCTCGGTCTCCTGGTGACATTGTAATATATATATGTGTCATCAGCATAGCTATGTTAACTAATATTGTTGTTCTTTATTACCTGGGCCAGTGGGAGCATGTAGATGATAAACAGAAGAGGCTCCAGGATGGAACCCTGGGGAACGCCACATGTCATTTTTTTCTGGTCAGATGTAAAGCTGCCTACTGACACAAAGTACTTCCTGTTCTCCAGGTAGGTTTTGAACGAGTTCAGTGCAGCACCAGAGAGACCCACTCAGTTCTCCAGTTGTTGGAGTAAAAATAATGTGGTCAACTGTATCGAATGCAGCGCTGAGATCCAGTAAAACCAACAGTGATACTTTTCCAGCATCGGTATTGTAGTAAACCTGCGGTGGAAGGCGACTGACAGGAGAGACGCGGCTCCTTAATGAGCTGATTGCTTGCAGCCGCGCAACTAGACTGGAGGAGAGGCAACTTAAGAGAGGGCTAAGCAGTCCCTCAGGTGTTGCTGGAGAGAGCTGACCTGTCCTGTCTGTGTGCACACTTGCTGGGGGGAGGCGGCGCTCGCAGCGTGTAGCGTTGCCGGCGCTGAAGACAGAAAGGTAGGGGAGTCGTTCCAGATTAGGAGGGGAGGCTAGTTGCCTCCTTTAGGTAGCCAGGGGGGGATTTAGGAGTGTGCTCGCTGACCTCCGCTCTCCAGCCTTGATTCCAGCGGTCTGCACGCCGCCGCCCGCTGCCTGCACCGCCGACTGCAAGTCGCTGTTCCCCCGGATGTCGGACGGTGCTAATAAAGCTCAGACCCCGGGGGAGGGTCTCGCCAGCCGAGCGAGCTAAGTTTTTAACTCCCTGTTATTATTTTCTTGTATTTTGTATTGTAAATTCTAACCATGTTTTGATGTGTTTTATAGCATTTTAGAGAAAAGCAGAGGGTCAGAGGGCGGCTCAAACTACCCGGGGGGTGGGGACGTTTATTGTTGTCTGCAGTGGTTTGAGCAGGCGTTATAGCCCCTATTTGCTCCTTGTGTGGAGGTGTATTGCTCCATTCTCCGTGTGCAGTGTCTCCAGTGTGCGGAGCTTAAAAGTTGTGGTGTTTTTATTCATGTGTGACGTGCGTGATCTTAAAGTGTGCTGTGTTTTATTTGCGTGGTTTGCACGATAGTAAACAGACTTTATCAACCCGGGAGTAGTAGCTGGTCCTCATGCCTATCCGTCTAACTCTGTATGCATTTTTATACATTTTGTGAGTAAATAAAGCTTTACCTATTTTTCTATATTCCTCGAGTGGTGCTGTGTGTTTTCAGGTCTCTGACAAAACCCTTTATCGGGTTTGTTTATTACACTGGTGTCAGAAGTGGGACTTAAAAATGTCAGAGGCCGAGAACACACAACCCGCAGCGAGCAGTTCACCAGCTCAACTTGATCACGCACCTGGGGTAAATCAACACCTTCCCCCCATAATGAATGCAGCGCGTCCTGTGTTTATGCCAGAGACATTTACTGGCACTGGGCGAGAGTGGTCCGATTGGGTGGGACAATTTGAAATGGCCGCTGAGGTGAATCACTGGGATGAGGATTTGAAGTTTAAGTTTATGTCCCTCTTGCTGTCCGGTCGGGCCCGGGATATTTATAATGGGCTCTCCCCCGAGTCCCGTGGGAATTACATATCTTTAAAAGAGGCGTTGGGGAGATGCTTAGAGCCGTGTGATAGTGGGGACTGGAATCGTGCAAGTTTTTTAGCACGGCGGCGGCTGCACAATGAGACTGCACGAGAATTTGGCAATGCATTACGCAGACTAATAATTAAAGCCTATCCGGATGCTGACACACACACTCGCGATCTCTTTGCTAGAGACCACTTTATTGAACATGTGGGTAGTGGGGAGTTGCGTGTCAATCTTCGTAGTGCTAAACCCTCCAAACTCGAAGATGCAATTAATCTCGCCTCCGAGCTAGAGCTTATTAGGAGCTTAGAACAAACCCGTCTTGACCTAGACACGAGAGTGCGTGGCGTTGTAGAAAAATCTACAAATGATAAGCAAATGGAGTTGCTATTGGGAGTTGTAGAGGGGCTCCGTCAGGAGGTAAAACGCTCCAGAGTACTGTGCAGTCCTTTAAAAACACCGATAGGGCTCCGGCCACTGTGCGCACGGGCGCTGCAGCTTCCTATAGCCAGAGTAGCCGCGCTTCCAATCGGGGGGAGGCTTGCTGGGAGTGTGGTTGCAACCGCCACCTACGGCGAGACTGCCCCTATTTGTCGGGAAACTAGAGGGGGCGGGCACAGTA
The DNA here is from genome assembly GCA_018398805.1 of Hirundichthys speculiger. Lineage (NCBI taxonomy): Eukaryota > Metazoa > Chordata > Actinopteri > Beloniformes > Exocoetidae > Hirundichthys > Hirundichthys speculiger. The sequence continues at coordinate 61,029 of JAGFBZ010002126.1, forward strand.
GGCCAAATGCCCGCCCCCCTCTCTCATTCTGTTGGAATGGCCTCGCAAAGCCCGAATAGATCTGAGATGTATCTCCGTGCGAAAATAGGTGGGTCAGAGTTTCAGGTGTTAATTGATACAGGGGCTAATGCCTCCATTATCCCCAAATTGTTATGGTTGAACTTGACTAACGGGGGTGGGGATCTGATGGAGTATATAGGTGATGCCTTGGCTGCCAATGGGGGTCCCATGTGTGTAGTGGGGCGATGGCAGACGGTCTGCCAGTTAGACTCTTTAGCCCTGGTCACAGAGTTTTTGGTGGCTGATGTTCCCGCTTCTGAAATCTTGCTGGGATATGATTTTTTGTCTAAATATGGGGCTGTTGTTGATGTGGGTAACCGATGCTGCCACCTGCTGGGGAGAAAGTTTCCTTTGATTCCTGCCTCTGAAGCAATTATACCCCAAGTTGTTACTGTTCACACCGATGTCATTGTGCCACCCCGAAGTGAGTTTATTATCCCAGGGGCTGTTGAGGGGTTGCAAGGGGGCTGTGCAACTGGCATGATGGAGCCCCTGGGCTCTTTGTCTAAGCACTGTGACGTGTTTGTGGCCAGAGTTATTTGTAACGTTAACCAGGGTAGAGTGCCTGTTAGAGTTATTAATGTCACTGAAGAGCCTCTAATTTTGAAACAGGGCATGAAAGTCGGTGCTCTGTTCACGGACATCATGGTCATGGATGACCCAGCTGACAAGGGGGAGGAGCTCTTGGAAACACACCCATGGTCAGGTGATTCCTTATTAAAGGAGCTTGGTTTGGATAAGAAGGGCCTCTCCTCTGCTCAGCTTCAGTCAGTTCGTGACCTCCTGCATAGACATGCTTCAGTTTTTAGCACCAGTGACACTGACCTAGGGAGAACTCACCTTACCACACATAGCATTGATACTGGTGATGCAAAGCCCATTAAAATGGTTCCCCGTAGAGTTCCCCTGCATCTTCAGCAGGAAGTTGCAGATCACATAAAACTGATGCAAGGAAATGGGATTATACGGCCTTCTTGTAGCCCATGGGCTGCACCAATTGTGCCAGTACGGATGAAGGGAGGCAAATTGAAATTCTGTGTAGATTATAGAAAACTTAATGATGTCACTGCAAAGGATGCATATCCCCTCCCCAGGATTGATGACGCCCTCGATAGCTTAGCCAATGCCACCTTGTTTTCTACCCTCGACCTTGCCAGCGGTTACTGGCAGGTCGAGGTTGACCCCAATGACAGGCCCAAAACAGCTTTTGCAACCCGACAGGGACTCTTTGAGTTTAATGTTCTGAGCTTTGGTTTGTGTAACGCCCCCAGTACATTCCAAAGGCTCATGGACCTGGTGTTGGCAGATCTACAATGGACCACATGTTTGGTCTATTTAGATGATATTATTGTCTTCGGCCGTACATTTCTGGAACATCTCAGCCGCTTGGACGAGGTGTTGTCCAAGCTGTGTGCAGCTAACTTAAAAGTTAAGCCATCTAAATGTGACCTTTTCTCTACTCAAGTAAAATATCTGGGTCATATTATTTCAGCAGAGGGAATCAGGGCAGACCCTGCCAAGGTTGAAAGTGTGCGTGAGTGGCCGGTACCAAGAAACCAGACAGAGGTTAAGAGCTTTGTTGGGCTAGCCTCATATTATAGGCGGTTTGTAAAGGGGTTCGCAGACATAGCCCGTCCCTTGCATAGATTGACAGAGAAGGGGAGGAGATTCAAGTGGGGAGACGATTGTCAGCAGGCCTTTATGCAGTTGAAGTCCAGTTTGATCACAGCCCCAGTGTTGGCATACCCTGACCCCCAAAAGAGATTTATCCTGGATACTGATGCCAGTGATGTGGGAATTGGTGCAGTATTGTCCCAAGAGGAGGGCGGTGTTGAGCGTGTAGTGGCCTATGCCAGCAGGGCTCTAACTAAGGAGGAACGTAGGTATGCAACCACAAAAAAGGAGCTATTGGCCATGGTAGCATTTACCAAGTTCTTTAAACATTATTTGTTGGGGAAGCAGTTTATTTTGCGCACCGACCATGGCTCCCTAAGGTGGTTGCATAACTTTCGGGATTTAGAGGGGCAGGTAGCTCGGTGGGTGGAGCAATTGGCAAATTTCAATTATGAAATAGTACACCGCCCTGGAAAACAGCATGCTAACGCAGACGCTTTGTTGCAGTTGCCGGCCTTTGTTGAAGGGGCCGGTACTCAGTCCTCACCTCCTGACCTCCCGAACACACAGTCTATACCTAAGGTATCAGTGCATGCAGTGACAGCCCAGGAGCAGGGGTCTTCTGGAGCAGATCTGGAAGATGAGTTGGCTCAAGCTCAGCGAGATGATGAAGAGATTAGCCAACTACTTCAACTTAAAGGGGATGCTGGGGTGGTGCAGGCTGATTTGCAGGGTAGGCCAAGCCTGAGGAAATATGTCCTTGTATGGGACCAACTTCAGATACAGGACCTCCGTTTAGTTCGTGTTCCACCCTCTCATTCTGATGCAGCATCTAAAATACAAGTTGTGTTGCCTAGGTCTATGATCCCTACTGTTTTGGCTTCGTTGCACAATACTATCACTGGAGGTCACTTGGGGATCCAGAAATTGCAGGCTAAAGTAAAAGACCGGTTCTATTGGCCGGGTTGGTTTGGTGATGTGAAGCGGTGGTGCAGGGAGTGTGTGGATTGCGCTTCCCGTAAGGATCAGGGGCGGCCTCCTTGCGCCCCACTGGCTCAGTCAGTCCCCTCCCGGCCTTATGAACGTATTGCACTTGATGTTCTGGGCCCTTTGCCAGAAACTCAACAAAAAAACAAGTATATTCTTGTGATTGGTGATTATTTCTCGAAGTGGACTGAAGCCTACCCCATGTCCAACCAAGAAGCCCACACTATTGCTCGCATTTTAGCAGAGGAGTGGGTGTGTCGGTTTGGTGCCCCCCGTAGTATTCATTCTGATCAGGGGAGAAATTTTGAGTCCAATCTGTTTAAGGAGCTGTGTAGGCTGCTGGATATTAACAAAACCCGCACATCCCCCTATCATCCACAGTCTGACGGTTTGATTGAGAGGTTCAATCGTACATTGTTAACTATGTTGTCCCTGTTTATAGATAAAAACCAGCTGAATTGGGACTCATTGTTGCCTTATGTCATGATGGCTTACAGAAGTAGTGTCCACACTAGTACTGGCTTTACACCTTACAAAGTTTTGTTTGGGCAAGAGATAGTTCTGCCTGTTGATGTTGTGCTGGGAGTGGCCCCCAAAGATAAGTTCACTTATGTTAGTGACTATGTGACTAAAACAGCAGATACCCTCTCTACTGTGGTGGAGGCAGTAAAACGCCACCAGGCCCGAGCCTCGAAGCAGCAAAAAGCAACATTTGATTTTCGTGTTAATTTCCAATATTATTCAGTGGGGGAGCTGGTATGGGTTCAAAACAAGACTAGAAAATGAGGCCTGTGCCCTAAATTGCAAAGGCGATACAAAGGACCGTATAAAGTCCTAGAGAGGGTAACAGACGTGTTATACCGTCTGGCACTGGAAGAAGGGGGGCCTGATTTTGTAATCCACTTCAACAGACTTAAACCTTTTGTTTCGGGTTCACCTTCAGAGACGACAGAAGCATCGGCCAGGCCGGTCAGAGGTTCCCTACCCAGAGGCTCTACCGAGGTACCCCTGAGTGCCAGTTGGGTCCATCATCGGCGGACGGGACCATCGGGAGGTTATGTAGGTGGAGCGAGACGAGGGCCCACTTCGACACCAGAGTCCCCGGGAGAGGTGCAGCCACCGCCGCCAGCAGCAGCAGCAGCAGCAGCTCCTCGTGACATGTCGGGGGGACTTGGAGAGGGGCCAGCATCATCTCCTGTGCCCGGTCCCAGAGAGAGACATCCGGCTCAGCGGGGTATGGAGCAACCTCAACCACCACCTTTGGGTGCCCACGGAGGACACTCAGAGAGCCGGGTGCTGGGGCAGCACGCACTCCCTTTAGAGGTGGGTGCATCCGAGGTTCCAGTTCGCCAGGGACCATATCCCAGCCGCACAAGGAGACCGCCTCCCTGGTCCAGAGACTATGAGATGTCCCGCTCTTAACTCGGGGATGAGTTTTTTTTCTTTATGGGGGGGAGGAGTGTAGTAAACCTGCGGTGGGATTGACTGACAGGAGAGACGCGGCTCCTTAATGAGCTGATTGCTTGCAGCCGCGCAACTAGACTGGAGGAGAGGCAACTTAAGAGAGGGCTAAGCAGTCCCTCAGGTGTTGCTGGAGAGAGCTGACCTGTCCTGTCTGTGTGCACACTTGCTGGGGGGAGGCGGCGCTCGCAGCGTGTAGTGTTGCCGGCGCTGAAGACAGAAAGGTAGGGGAGTCGTTCCAGATTAGGAGGGGAGGCTAGTTGCCTCCTTTAGGTAGCCAGGGGGGGATTTAGGAGTGTGCTCGCTGACCTCTGCTCTCCAGCCTTGATTCCAGCGGTCTGCACGCCGCCGCCCGCTGCCTGCACCGCCGACTGCAAGTCGCTGTTCCCCCGGATGTCGGACGGTGCTAATAAAGCTCAGACCCCGGGGGAGGGTCTCACCAGCCGAGCGAGCTAAGTTTTTAACTCCCTGTTATTATTTTCTTGTATTTTGTATTGTAAATTCTAACCATGTTTTGATGTGTTTTATAGCATTTTAGAGAAAAGCAGAGGGTCAGAGGGCGGCTCAAACTACCCGGGGGGTGGGGACATTTATTGTTGTCTGCAGTGGTTTGAGCAGGCGTTATAGCCCCTATTTGCTCCTTGTGTGGAGGTGTATTGCTCCATTCTCCGTGTGCAGTGTCTCCAGTGTGCGGAGCTTAAAAGTTGTGGTGTTTTTATTCATGTGTGACGTGCGTGATCTTAAAGTGTGCTGTGTTTTATTTGCGTGGTTTGCACGATAGTAAACAGACTTTATCAACCCGGGAGTAGTAGCTGGTCCTCATGCCTATCCGTCTAACTCTGTATGCATTTTTATACATTTTGTGATTAAATAAAGCTTTACCTATTTTTCTATATTCCTCGAGTGGTGCTGTGTGTTTTCAGGTCTCTGACAAAACCCTTTATCGGGTTTGTTTATTACAGTATTCAGACATATGTCATTCATGACTTTGGTCAGAGCAGTCTCAGTGCTATGGTGCTGTCTGAAACCTGACTGGAAGACATCATAGCAGTTGTTTTTTCATAGAAAGTCATTTAGCTGATAAAAATACATCCTTTTCAATTATTTTACCTAAAAATGGAAGATTGGAGATTGGTCTATAGTTATTCGTCTGTGTTTTGTCTAGATTGTCTCTTTTTAACAGGGGTTTAATTACAGCTGTTTTCAGTGGTTCTGGCAAAACACCCGACAGACGAGTTCACAATCTAGCAGATCTGGCTCCAAGATCTTTGAGATCTTTTTGAGAAAATCAGTGGGCAGGATGTCCAGACAGCAGGAGGAGGAGTTAAGTTGATGCAGGATGCCTAAAAGTTGCTGCTCATCTTGAATCCAGAGGTATCAAGACAAAAACCAGGTTAGAAAAGTTCTAATTGTCTCAGAGCTGAGCTTCAGCAGCATCATCAAGGCTGGAATTAAAACAGCTTTTTATCTCCTCAAACTGATATGAAGAGTCAGAGATCTGATGTCCAGAGCAGATTTAGAGAAGCTCGTCCAGCCTTCATCTACAGCAGACTGACTACTGTAATGCTCTTCTGTCTGGTCTTCAGCTCATCCAGAACACTGCTGCCAGAGTTCTGACCAGAACCAGGAGAAGACATGAAGATGCTGAACATGGCTGGTGGAGACATTTAAACATTCAGAGCTTTTCCTAATGGACAGTGAGTAGTTACTAGTGGACTTTCTAACATCTGTCTTGGTGGTGTCCTGAAATACTTTCTAATAACCTGTTTTGGGTATCCAACCAACTAGAGAACAGAGACCTGTTGACAAAGGAGGAGCTTTGCTTTTGACCTTGGTGGGAATATAAACAGCCCCCACCTAGGCAAGGTATCCAAATTTTGATACTGTCAAACTTCCCTCACATTTTACCGGGGTATACGTTATTCCCACGACTCTTAAGGCCAACAAACACCACCGGTGGACGCCGCGCGTAAAAAAAGCCGTCCCCATTATGTGCACCGCCACGGGGCTTTACGCCTGGAAAAAAAAAGCGAGTTTACCTCGAAACAACAGTTCAGTGCTTCAATATAAAGTTGGCTCAACTACAGTTGTTATTTATTTGTGTATTTCTTGCTTTTCACTGTAGTTTTAACTGTTCCTTCTCTGCTCCAGCTCCTCTCTTTGGATGAAACTGCCTTTATAGTGCGCTGCGCCTTGTAGTAAACGTCTGATGCGGGACGTTTCACTTCCTATAAATTCTTCAACATAAAAGTCCAACATTATTGGTTTCATTAGAAGCTTTTATTTTGAAGCAGCAAACTCAGGGAGTGTTGTTTTCATCGTCAGTACCTTAACAGGACGAGTCAAACCGAGATCAGCTGGAAGCGAACACGAATAAACGGTAAAATAAAGCAGAACATACAGTACACACAGTGATACAGGAGAGAAACTAAACTTTAAACCACAGAAATCATTCATTGCATTTTTTTATAACGGTATTGAAACTGATACCGCTGCTATTTTAAAATACGGTATTACCGTAATACTGCCCAAGCCTACCCCCACCCCCATTTTACAGTTAAATTTACTCTCCATCCATCATAGAACATATTCAACTGGTCAATGTGAACATCAACAATGACACGACATTTGATTTATTACTTTCAGAATGCAAGTATATGTTCATTTATAATTTTATGTAATTGTAAAGACAAGAAATGACTGACAAGGAGGCAGTTTCATGAAGGTTTTACAGCTTTACTCCAGTCATAGTGTTCCTATAACATCAATGAACATTGAACCATCAAACATCATCCACACCTGACAACAAAGAGCTTCTAGAATACAAATATTCAGAGATGTTTCCTGCTAAATGTGGATTATGCAGATATGGAGGTCCCCTATAATCACTAGAAAAAAACAAACTCTTAAACCAGGAAAATGAAAATAATAAATATCTGGAAAATACCTCCCCCCCCCCCCCAAAAAAAAAAACAAAAAACAAAAAAACAAACAAACAAACAAACTCAGGAGTGATTCAGAATATAAAGTAGTTTTTTTTTTTTTGAATCTCGCAAGGAAGCAATACAGAGTCAGAAGTGACAAATACAAAAGAAACACAAAAAAACGTTTGCAGTCAGTCTAAAGGTTCCCCAATTTATACCACATGCCTTCTTTATTGTTCTTATTCTATACATATGGGCAAGTTAGATACTAAACATCAAAGGAGGAATTGAACCAATGATATATAAAAATTAGGGATCATTGGGGTCATCAAAAGGTTACAATAACTATAAAAGTTTTACTACAGGAAACACCTCAGTCACGCAGCCCTAATCTGAAGAATCCACATGCCTCTCTGTTGTGACCCTCATGCACCCTTTTGGTCACAGCAAGAAGATATACAACATTTGTAAAAGGATAATAGCATGCAATAGCCTAATTTACCTAACAATAAAGAGGCCCGTAAATGTATTACAGTAAAGCATAATATGTACAAGCACAAAGATCTGTAAAAGGAGAAGTCAAAGTATTCATCGACAGAAGAAGCTGAACATTTTCATACAGGAACTTTTTAAATTACCCAGAGAATGCAAAAGTAGTTAAACCTTTAATAAAGAAAAAGCCAAAACCCAAATTTACCAAAATGATCTCAAAGCTAACAAATAAGAACAAGCTAAATCCACCAAGGTGAGCTACATGCTAACTACAGCTAAAGTGAGAAGAAATGCTCCAGGAAGCTATATTAAAAAAAAATGTGACCACTGCAAAATTAGAAGCATGTTAAGCTAAATTAATGTTATGCTCAAAATGCTAAGTTAGCTGCATGTTAACAGCAGCAAAATTAGCAGAATGCAAACAGACCCAAGTTAGCTGAACAGTACCTGGGCTAAAATAGCCACATACTAGCAAAGTTAGGAGCTTGCTGAATAAAGCTAAGTTACACTCTTGCTAACCTCGCTGCGGGCCCCGTCCAGTTGCTAAGCTAAAAACAACTGACTGCTGTGTCTTCTTCTTCTCCTCTGCCTCCTTCTCCACTCTGCCTGTCTCCTGCAATCAGGTCAAAAAACAACTAGAGAAATGAACCAGAACAAGGCTGCAGGTCCAGACGGTGTCTGTCCCAGAGTTCTCAAGACCTGCTCAATGCAACTATGTCCATTCTCCAGCACCTCTTCAACACCAGTCTGAGACAGAAAACAATTCCTGTGCTGTGGAAAACATCCTGCCTTGTTCCAGTGCCTAAAAAACCACAACCAGCTGAACCTAATGACTACAGACCAGTTGCCCTGACATCTCACATCATGAAAGTCCTGGAGAGACTCTTACTGGTCCACCTCAACAAGCAGGTCAGCACCTTTCAGGACCCATTACAGTTTGCATATCGTAATGGGCTTGGGGTTGAAGACGCCATCATCTACCTGCTCCACAGAGCCCACTCTCATCTGGACCAATCAGGCAGCACTTTGAGGGTCATAATCTCTGATTTCTCAAGTGCTTTTAATACAATTCAGCCTGCGTTGTTATGTGAGAAGCTCCATCAGTTCCAGGTGGATTCCTCCACAACCTCCTGGATTTAGGACTACCTCAAACAGACCACAGTTTGTGAGACTGAAAGGTTGTGTGTCTGAGATGGAGGTCAGCAGCATTGGAGCACCACAAGGAACTGTTCTCTCACCATTTCTCTTCACACTCTACACCTCTGACTTCCAGTCCAACTCTGAGTCCTGTCATCTGCAGAAATACTCTGATGACTCTGCAGTTGTTGGGTGTATCAGCAACGGACAAGAAGCAGAGTACAAAGAACTGATCTGTCAGTTTGTGAAATGGTGCAGTAACAATCATCTCGTATTAACCCTTTAAGCGCCAAAGTCGCAATATTGCGACAAGCAACATTGCTGAATAAAACAGGCTGTATCTATAAATGTGGTGCCGAATCGTGTCACTACTTTTCACCAGGAGATAGGAGACATGTGTGCCTGTAATCTAAGTAGATTTTTTGGGGGTGGTGCCATTCAAAGTTTCAGAGAAAAAGAGTTTGCAAACCACCCTCCGTCGTAGAGACGGGGCGGCGCGGCTGCGGTAGTAGTGCTGAGCGGAGCGAGAGCAGAACAGAGTAAAAATAGTATTTTTTTCATTTACTTACGATGCCGAGAGGTCGGTTTACCATCGACGAAGTACTTCGTCAGTTACTGGCTGACTCTGATTCCGAGGAGGAAAACGTAGAGTTGTTCAGTGACGAAGAAACTCACATGAGTCGTGATGGCGGGTCCGCGCGTCAAAGTCCACAACCATCACACTGTACAGCAGGTGCTTCACCTCAGTGTGGCTTCCAAAAACCAAGCAGAGGACGTGGTCGGGATGTCAGAGGGTCACATAACGCCGCGATTATGCGTGAATGTAGTGGGGATGAAAACAGCCGCAGTTGTGGGAGACGCGGGAGAAAACACACCGCTAATGGCGGTGGAGATGGCGTTCACCGCCGCACCACAAATCACGGCGGGAATGATTATAATTGATGATGAATGGGAATTCTTGAGAGGAGAGGAAGAATATCTAAAGTGGATCCCAAATTTTGATGAGCCTGTTGGTTATTGTGGAGACGATCTGACAAATTTTGAGCCACTTGATTTCATCTCTCTTTTTCTGAATAATGAATTCTGGAGGCTCATCACCCGTGAAACATCCGTCAGTGTGGAGTAGGTCTTTGTGCTGTGTCTTGCAATGAAAGATGCCACACACACTGAAAAACTACAAGCAGTGCCATCTTGATCATTGAAGGTCTTTGAAAATAATACAATTCCATATGGCCCCCAAACAGTGACTAAAGATTATACAAATTGGATCAGTGAATTTATTTCTATCAAAAATTTTATTTCATACTGAATACATTTCACATTGACTGTTGAAAGTATTCCTTTATCTCAAACCACTCAAATTATAGCCTTTTGAAATCTTTATAAGAAAATTGACATTTTCCAATATGGCCGCCACCTTGTGACGTCATAATATGCTAATTATTTGAATAATTTCACTCCTATCACAAACTTTGAGTCATACTGAACAATTTTCTCATTGACAGTATACCTCTATCTCAAACTGCTTTCAAGTTATAGCCTTTTGAAATCTTGATATCAAAATTTAATATTTTCCTGAAAAAACTCCGGCGCCTAAAGGGTTAAATACCAGCAAAACTAAGGAGACACACAGCAGTGTTTCCATCCTGGGAAAGTAGGTGGAGGTGGTGGAGGAATACAAGTATCTTGGAGTTCAGCTTGACAACAGACTGGAGTGGAAATGCAACACAGAATACATCTACAAGAAAGGTTAGAGCAGACTCTACTTTTTAAGAAAGCCGAGATCTTTTAATGTCTGCACCAAGATGTTGCACATCTTCTATAGGTCTGTTGTTGAAAGTGCAATCAGCTTTGCAGCCATCTGCTGGGGCAGCAGCATCAGAACCAGAGACCTGAAGAGAATCAACAAACTGATCAGGAAAGCTGGATCTGTGCTGGGTGTAACTCTGGATATGATTGTTCAAAAAGGAATGCTGTACAAGCTGATGAAGATGATGGAGGACTCTTCACACCCTCTTCACGACACAGTGATCAAACAACAGAGTGTGTTCAGTGAGAGGCTTCTTTAGGTCCGTTGCAAGACAGAAAGATACAGAAGATCATTCCTGCCAGCAGCCATCAGCCTCCAAAACAAGACATCCTACTATTATTCATTTAATATTATTATTGCTGTCATTAATTTATTGTTGAAAAAAATTCCCTTACTACAATGTTGAATTTCCCTTCTGGGATCAATAAAGTATTTTTCATTTCATTTCTGGTCGGATTCTGAGCGCTGCTGATCCCACCTCTTTACTACATCTGCTCGTTAGTGTCTCCATGGTAACCTAAGGGCTGCAGCTGTCAGTCTGCACACCATGACTACTGAGGTGGATCGCTGTTATTCCTCACATTAGACCCGTATAGCTACTCAAAAACAGCTCATTCAATCAAAGCCATTTTGTTGCAGATATATTTAGAAGAGATAGGGGAATGCCGAGATTTATTTTTTTTCTAGATCTAAAAAAAAAAATGACAAAACAATAGTAGTTTCTGAATGAAGAAAAACATAAAATAAAACTGACGATCTCCCATTATAAGTTATGAAGACCCTTCAGACTCTGAAGCTCATAATTCAAATTCAACAAGTAGCGTGGCTTTGTTGGGTTAGGACTAGAAAAAGAACAAACTTACCAATGTTTTAATGTATAAATTGTAGCTCAAGTTGAAACATTTTGGTAGTAAAACAAGTTAAAAGCAAAAAGATAAGATAAGATAAGATAAGATAATCCTTTATTTGTCCCACAATGGGGAAATTTACATCGTTACAGCAGCAGTGAGAATAGCAATAGAAAAGAGAAAAAGTACAACAATAAAAATAATAAAAAAAAGAAAAATGTCAGGGAGTTCTCCCACTCTAGGTCACATGACCTCCACTCTATCAGGCTCATGTGGACTCCCATTATAAAAATTGAATAGATCAGAAAATTTCAAAATATTTAAACTGACATTTAAAAAACAACAAAAAGTTTTTATTAAAACCATCATAAGAAAATAGTCTAACCCTTTGAGAACCGTTCAATGTTCAATATTTTAAAGTCTAAATATTTGAAACAAAAAAAATCATAGCGGAAATCTCCAGAACAAGCTGAACATTTTGGTACAAGAATAGATGAAATAGCACCAAGTATGCAGAATTTGTTAGAGACCAAAGAATGGTGAAACAAGATACAGGGAGAAACAAGATCACCATAGGTGTGATCTATAACCTATTAACTCTTTAGGCGCCTGAGTTTTTTCAAGTAAAAATACAATTTTGATATCAAGATTTCAAAAAGCCATAATTTGAAAGTAGTTTGAAGGTATACTGTAAAAAAGAAAATTGTTCAGTATGACTCAAAGTCTGTGATGGGAGTGAAATTATTGATTTAATTTGCATATTACAACATCAAAACATTCAATTTTGACATCAAGATTTTAAAAAGCTACATTTTTTTGTCTGCATTTACATTCATGGTTAATGCCATCTGGCAATACCAAGTAATGTATATATGCAATTTAATCTTGATTAGATTAATCTTTAATCTAGTATTTTTTTGTGCTAATGTGAAAAATGAACATGTCCTTCACCAATCCTCGCTGGCAGTAAAAAAGGTGATAACTTCGAAGTGGTTTGAGATAAAGGCATACTGTAAAAGAAAAATACCTTCAGTATGAACCAAAATTTGGAAGGAAAGTAGATTTGTTCTCTAATTTGATTATTGTGACATCACCTGCCCAAACCTGCCCAATTTCAGATTTTTCCACAATCCCTATACGCAAGTAAAGTGACATAAAAGCTTTCATTTTAGGGACAGTCACATCATACCAGTAAGGGGTGCAAAATAATTATCGACCCGATAACTATCAGGCCGATAACAGGAAAATATGATGTCATTCCGATAAGTCCGATATCACAACGAATAGCCTCGATAACATATATTTTTGTCAACACGACAGTACCTCACCCCCTCTGAGTCTTAAATGACCGGCAGTGAATGTTATGTTCAAGTAACGTGGGCATAATCAGAAAAACGATTTCTCAATCAGGAAAATTAAGAATACCCCCTCATGCCAGAAAACAACTTAAGTCAATCATAATTTTGGTAGTTGCTGACTTTAATTGATAATCGCAGTATTTCCCCTCATGTTACATACAAAAGAAAAAAATAGAAAAGGCTGAAAGAACGACTAGCAAATGAGGGAACGTCTGAATTTACGTTACACCTTGAATGCAGCATCCAGCACAGTGTGCTGATCACAACAAACATGGCGGCGATGGCATGGAACTTCATTAAAGTTTCAGAAGATAGTTTGGTGGTTATTTGTGATGAATGCTCCGAGTGAATTCTACGAGGAGGGAAGCACAAGCATAAGCTTTAAAACGTCAAACCTGATCAGCCACCAACAACATAACAATTGCTTCTATGGAGTTTTGAAATCGCACTAACGTGAGCTAATGCTAATGTGTGCAAGCCAGCAGCAGTCTCCCTTCCCCTCATCTCTCTCATCTAAAGCTTCCATAAAATAAAAAAAATCAAAAAAACTACTGAACCTCATTTACTTTAATTAAAAGGTATTAATTTAAATGAAACCACAAGTCAAAATCCTTTAAATGTAAATGTAAATCCTTTTCAGTTTGTAATTTTGATGCATGTATTTCAATCAGTTCAAGGAACTTTTCTTTTTTATATCAGAAATGCACCGTACTTAAGTTGATGTGAGATATCAAATAGGTTTGTTTGATAGCTTTATGAAAATGTTTGAGAGGCTTGCCAGTAGTTTTTCAATGGAAAAAATAAATATATCTGTTCATTTAAAGAGTCCAAACTATTTTTGATTTTGTTCATAGTATTGATGTAATGACTGTAGGTATATGTGTGTGTTATCGGTATCGGTATCGGGCTTTAGGAGCTGAAAATAATCGATATCGCCTTAAAAAACAGTTATGGTGCATCCCTACATACCAGTCATGAAATCTGGAGTTTGGTTTCAATATTTCCCTTTCAAAGAACTGGTGGCCGTATCTGTGTGTTTCATTGGTGATGAGGGTCCAGAATTCATCATTCAGAAAAAGAGAGATGAAATCAATGGGCTCAGAATTTGTCAGATCGTTTCCACAATGACCAACAGGCTCATCAAAATTTCAGATCCACTTTTGATACTCTTCCTATTCTCTCAAGAACTCCCAGCCATCATCATCATCATCATCATCATCATCATCATCATCATTTCCAGTGCACCATTAGCGGCATGATTTTTCTCCAGCATTTGCCAGGACAACAGCGGTTGTTTTCATCCCCGCTACATTTTTCAATAATTGCGGTGTTATGAGCCCCCCAACACCTCGACCACATCCCTTGCTTGGAGTTTGCAGCATTCTTCCATGCCGCCCACGCTGAGGTGAAGCATCCCCTCTACTAAGTGGTAATTATGAACGATAGCATTCGAATTTGCCGTCACTACTAACATCAGTTTCTGCTTTACTGGACAACTGCATGTCTTCATCTTGAGTAAATGAAAAAACCGTTTCGCTCTGCTCTGGCAACACTACTACCACTGCTTCACCACCGCGTCTCTGCTACGAAGGGTGTTTTACAAAACTCTTTTTACTCTAAAACTTTGAATAGGACCACATCCACAAATGCTGCTCAGATTACAGGCACACAATGTCCGCCATCGCCTAGTGAAAAGTAGTAAGAAGATTCGCCACCACATTTATGGATACAGCCTGTTTTCATTTATGGATACAGCCTGTTCTATTCAGCAATGTTGCTGGTCGTAATTTTATGACTTTGACAATTAAAGGGCTAATAATTGTTATTCAAGTTAGGGAGTGTCTTCTCATCAGTGTGGATTCCATGGCAACTGTGACAATAAGCTGAGGGGAAGGTTAAAAAAGTTACTGTTATTGAACAGTTACTAAAGAGACGTCCAGTAGAAATCAAATCAGGCTACATTTGTGTGAATTTAGACACACACTGCATTTATTTTCCTCTCAGTAAAGATTATTGTCTTCTTCTCTTTGATATTGTTGAGGTGAAATTTTCAAATCTTGTGACTGATGAACAGCTTTCATACTTCATAAATCTGTTGATGCTTTTTGACATCTGATGATCTCAGAAAACCTTCCCCACAGTCTACAGACAAAACTCAATTCAGCGGGATGAAGTTTGGGCATTTTTAATTGAAAACATGCCGTGACAATTGATCCACACTGATGAGAGATTTACTGTTTCTTCTGAGCACATCTGTATGGTTTATGTCCAGTGTGAACACGCTGGTGTGTCTTTAGGTTACCCAACTGGGTAAAAGCTGATCCACACTGAACACATCTGTACGGTTTATCTCCAGTGTGAATACGTTGGTGTCGTTTTAGAGCACCTGATGTGGTAAAAGCTGATCCACACTGATCACATCTGTATGGTCTATCTCCAGTGTGAATACGCTGATGTTGTCTAAGATTACTCAACTGGGTAAAAGCTGATCCACACTGACCACATCTATATGGCTTAACTCCGGTGTGAATAATTTGGTGTTTCTTAAAATCACCTAATCTGGTAAACGCTGATCCACATTGATCACATGTGTATGGTTTAACTCCAGTATGAATATGTTGATGTCTCTTTAGATCACTTGATCTGGTAAAAGCTGATCCACACCTGTCACATCTGTATGGTTTATCTCCAGTATGAACAAACTGGTGTTTCTTTAGATCACCTGATCTGGTAAAAGCTGTTCCACATTTATCACATCTGAATGGTTTAACTCCAGCATGAATACGTTGGTGTATCTGTAGATGACTTGTTGTGGTAAAAGCTGATCCACACTGATCACATCTGTATGGTTTGTCTCCAGTGTGAATACGTTGGTGTTGTTGTAGAGCACTTGATGTGATAAAAGCTGATCCACACTGATCACATCTGTATGGTTTGTCACCAGTGTGAATACGTTGGTGTACCTTTAGAGCACCTGGTATGATAAAAGCTGATCCACACTGACCACATCTATATGGTTTAACTCCAGTGTGAATACGTTGGTGTATCTTTAGATAACCCGATGTGGTAAAAGCTGATCCACAGTAATCGCATCTGTATGGTTTATATCCAGTGTGAATACGGTGGTGATTTTTTAGATCACCTGATCTGGTAAAAGCTGATCCACACAGACCACAGCTGTAAGGTTTATCTCCAGTGTGAATTCTCTGATGGTCAATCAGACTTGATGAAGAGTTGAGGACTTTTCCACATTGCTCACAGCGGTGACTCTTGGTTCTTTCTTTGTCTTGATGTTTCTGTAACAACAGAGAAGAAGACTTCATCATGTTGGCTGAGCTGTTCCAAATTATTCAGACATTATATCAGACATGGTCTTTCCACTATGAGTGAAGAGCTTTTTTGTCTATAAGGAGTCATATGAACCATCTCCTTGACAGCCAAGGCTCTTCAGATAACATGTCTCAGTTTGTCAAGTCAAAAACCCTCAGAACACATTCATGAACTGTTTTTATCAAAGCCACTTCAGATTGACAGTGAGTTTCATGCATTCTCTACACACACAAACTTTCATCAGTCAGAACCTGAAAATACAGTTTTGTCTTCAGAACATGACACTTCAGTTTGACCGTCTACTCAGATAAAAAACGTGATGTCACAATAACAGATATTACAATAACAGGAGTTAAGCTAATCCACAGTTAAACTGTCTGGAGATAGGAAGTACACTATGATGTAGATGTAAGGCAGTTGTCTAAATAGGTCAGCAGGTGGCGCCATTGTGCTGAATAAATGATGAATAAATAAATTGAATTGAATTGAGTTGAAAATACTTTAATAATCCCCAAGGGGAAATTGGCTCGTTGCAGCAGATACAAAAATATACATAAATAGACAGGACATTAAATAGACATTAAATAGGCAATAAATAGACCAAAAAACAGTGTGCAGAAACAGAACAATAAATAGACTAAAAACAGTGTGCAAAACAAGACACTAAATAAAAGGTAAGTAGACAAAAACAGTGTGCAAAACAGACAAAAACAGTGTGCAAAACCAGTAATAATAAAACTGTAATAATGTAATAAAGTGATAATGCAGCATTAACAGAAGGCAGTGGCAGAAGTAATCAGCAGTGATTATTCCCTGACAACCAGGAGTTATAGATTTTAATTGCACTTGGAAGGAACGACCTCCTGTGTCGTTCCTTTGAGCAGCGGGGTTGAAGGAGTCTGCCGCTGAAGCTGCTCTTCAACTTGTCCAGGATTTTGTGGAGGGGATGAGAGAGGTTGTCAAGGATTGCCAGCAGTTTTGCTAGCATCCTCTCTTTCACCACCTCCTCCAGTGGGACAAGTTTAGAGCCAACAGCAGACTCAGCTTTCTTGATGAGTTTATTCAGTCTGTTGGCGTCCTTAGCCCTGATGCCTGCCCCCCAAGACACCACAGCAAAGAAGAGGACGTTCGCCACAACAGACCGATAAAACATCTGCAGCATTTTGTTGCACACATTGAAGGACCTGAGCCTCCTCAGGAAGTAGAGTCGGCTCTGGACCTTCTTGTAGGCAACCTCAGTGTTGGACCTTCTTGTAGGCAACCTCAGTGTTGGAAATAAATGAATGAATAAATGATCTTGGCTTTCCAGACATCGGAGCCCCCACTACAGCCAGTCAACAATTGTGGGGTGGATGTTGAGGTGGTGAAAACCTATAAATATCTAGGTGTACACCTGGATAACAGGTTGGACTGGTCCCTTAACACAGACGCTCACTACAAAAAGGGGCAAAGCTGCCTCTTCTTCTTGAGGAAGCTAAGATCTCTAAACATCTGCAATAAGATGCTGCAGATGGTTTATCATTCTGTGGTGGTCAGTGCTTTGTTCTCTGCTGCAGTCTGCTGGGGAGGAAGTTTAGGAACAAAGCAGGCAAGGAGGCTGGATAGGATGGTGAGGAAGGCTAGCTCTGTGATGGGAGTCAGGATGGATTCTCTGGAGGAGGAGGTGGATAGATATACAATGAGGACTGTAGAGGCCATCCTGAACAATCTGGACCGTCATCTTTATAACACTTTTGAGGATCAAAGGAGCTGAAGTTCTCATCTTCGCTCTCTTCGCTGCAGGGCAGAGAGATTTAGGTCTTTTGTTCCTGCAGCAATTAAAAAGAAGAATTACCAAGTCTAATTTTTCCCCATTCTGTTTAACTTGCTGCTTTGACTTGCTGCTGGCCTGCTGACATTAGCTCATGTTGGCTCATGTTAGCGCAATTTCAAAACTCCATGGAAGCCATGGTTATGATGGTGGCTGATCAGATTTGACGTATTAAAGCTTGTGCTATTTTTCCCCCTTAGCTTGGAGCATTTGTCACAAATAACCAGCTAACAATCTTCTTCTGAAACTTTAACAAAGTTCCATACAATCGCCGCCATGTTTGTTTTTATCAGCGCATTGAACTATAAAATAAATTAAAGCTGCAAGCAGCGTTTATCGGGCCCTCGCACCCATTGCCACCACCCCCCAGGTGTCCACCACCTTCCCAATCCAGTCGGGAATAAAGACAATACAGTAAATATCCAATTTGGCTATAAAAATAGAAAGGCTGCTGCACAATTCGAATCCAGAGGTATGAAAACCAAAAGAACTGAAGTTGAATCTACTCAGAGCTGAGTTCTAACTAGGGATCGACCGATTATCGGCCAGACCGATTATCGGCGCCGATATTTGGCATTTTTACGTATATCGGCATCGGCCTTTTTTTAATCCAACGGGTCGATTTAAAACTAAATTATTTTGGCTCGGATGCAGCTGCGCTTCTCTGTCTCCAGCACTGCACCGCTCACAGCGCCATCTTGATTACGCAATCCAAGCACATAGACACAAAGCCAATCAGAAGCCAAAACTGTTTGCAAGGTCCTCAAACACGGCGGAGAGATAAATTTTCTCGTGTGGAGAAGCTCCAGTGTGGACGAATGTTTCAAAGGTACGTTGGAAACTCCTGAAATTGTAATAAACATCCCAGTCCTCTGCATGTCACAACTACTAGTAACGTTACTATGAGCAGAATACCGTAAAAATGTAATAAACATCAGCAGCAGCTCTGCTGGCTCGTAGTAGCTCCCGACACGTCTGAATGATTTGAGACAAAGCTGCTGAAAAAAATCGATATGAGAACAGTCCATTATAGTCGAAGCGTATGTGTGTGAGAAAAAAACTCAAACTAAATTCAGTCTAGTTTTATTGCATGAAAGCATGACGAGGATAGAGAATAGTGTGTTACCACGGGAGTAACTGCAGAGCAGCAAAGTGTTACGCCCCGTTGCCGGGGAAAGAATAAAATAAAAAGGGTGGAAAAACGACACGACCACGACATGTTCGCAACCAGAGTGTATTCTTCTTCCGACATCAGAAAAACTTCTCTCTCAACACGGGAGCAGGCATGAGCAATCAATTGCTGTGCAACAGATTCGCCACAGACTTAATAAAGAAAATAAAACACAATTGAAGTTCTGGAAATAACTTATACAAATGAATTTTTATAAAAAGGTAAGTAAAATATTGTACACCAAAAGTGATATAAAGTGAAGAATTTTTATATATAAATGTATTACTGTCTCTGTTATCTTCTATGCCTGCCAGGCAAAATCAGCTGAGCACAGAATGGATGATCAATCATCATATTAACCTTTTTAACTCAAGACACATGGAAACAATGAATTATTCTCTTTTAACTTACATTTTCTAATGAATTATTATAGGAACATATGAAAATTATTAACAATCAGGCCTTATTATTACCATTGCTTATATTCTGTTCTGAACAACATGTTATCACATTCTGCATTATAATCATGACAGTCTTTTTAATCACCTTTTTGCCATGAATTATTATTATTATTCTCAGCCATTAACTCTTGGTTCAACTTAGCTGTGTTTTTTATCATGTTCATTTTTATCACCATGACAAAAGCACCGTCCGTCTGACAGAAAACAGTCGGACAATAATAACTGCTGAACTACCGAGTTATTTAACTTTATCTCTTTGTGTTGATTGAGAGATCCCAAAAATGTTAGGTGAAGTTGTCTTTGATAGTTTATTTTAGAGGCGGACCGCGAACTTTATAACACCCCCTCGAAGCGCTGCAGTTGTCTCTCAGACCGCCAGATATGATCTAATTGTTTTCGCACAACAATCAGTTCTTGAAGTGGAATTTTTTCAGTTACACTTATTCATATTTTGTTTCCATGTCTCTGCCTATGTGTGCGTGTGTGAGGCGGGGGGTGGGGGGACTGAAGTAATCGCGAATAACTGTGAAGTATTGTACATGATGGTAGTCTGCAGGACGGCTGTGGCAGTCTGAGGAACAAGTGACTAGAACTCCTATGTATTTTATTTTAATATGTTAAAGACTTCAGGAAATATAAAACATACATATTTAGGAAAAGTAATGTAATGGCAGACCTGTAAATTTTGTTTGGAGAAAGTTATTCACATAATAACATCCCTAACCATCTGTGAGACTGCTTCGGTGGTTCTAGTGTTAAAATATAACATTTAATAAAAAATTGATGAATATCGGCTCAAAATATCGGCTATCGGCCTTCCTGACTACTAATAATCGGTATCGGTATCGGCCCTGAAAAAACCATATCGGTCGATCACTAGTTCTAACCTGTCATATCAAAACCGTAACTGTCACATCTGTGTATAATCTTAAACAAATATAAAGAGTCAGAGATTTGATGTCCACGGCAGATTTACAGAAATTTATCCAGCCTTCATCTCCAGCAGACTTGACTACCATAATGATCTTTTGTCTGATTAGACAGCTTCAGATCATGATGAACCTTGTTGCCAGAGTTCTAACAAGAACCAGAAAAACTGAGCACATTACTGCTGTTACCTCAGACTCATCCATGCACAAAATGTGGATTGTGACTGAGGCCTTTTTTCAGTATGAGCTCTAGGAATCCAAGGCTGATCTGATGAAGCACTGATACAAAATACACTAAATAATGTGACCAAGATCACGGTCCTTTGATGAGACAGTGGTACTGTCCAAGATTGTCAGATACACTTGTTCAGTGTGAAAGAATAATCAAATACATGAATCTTCAAGCAGATTGGATAATGCATGTGTAATTCAGAACAACTTTTCCATTCATGGAAAAAGATCTGTTTAGTAGAACCTATAGTTAGTTTCAACAATAGTGTTTTAGGGTCATTAGTCATAGCTATGGTTACAGGAATGGATGAAGACCAGACTAGAGCAGGCGGATCTGAAACACAGCCTCATCATATCTATGCTGCTATAGGTCTACACTGCAGGGAGACACCAACATGATCCACTGACTGGTATCCTTAACTTTTCTCTTCCCTCCTTTACCTTTCTTATTCAGCTGTATCCATAGTTACTTTTTAATCTCATATCACTCCTGTAAAATGCCAATAAAAAGGATTTCTATTTATTTGGATTTCTAGTAAATTACCATATGGGCTCAAATATAGGACACATCTGATTAAAAGACGACTGCTATTTTTCAAATATCATTTTGGAAAAATAAAAATATGATTAAGACAATAAGGTTATTCATAAAATAACTCATGATTTTACAATTACTAAAGGAAAGAAATAACAGAGATAACATTCTGATCTATTAAACATTGTATTGATTTCATCTTTTTTAGGACGCATGGTACCATACTTAAGGTAAGGTACATGTCAGGTTTTCATGTTATTTAAGATCAATGTATAGTATTATTTAAAAAACTCTATTCTCTTAAAA
Organism: Hirundichthys speculiger; assembly: GCA_018398805.1. Taxonomy (NCBI): domain Eukaryota; kingdom Metazoa; phylum Chordata; class Actinopteri; order Beloniformes; family Exocoetidae; genus Hirundichthys; species Hirundichthys speculiger. The sequence continues at coordinate 82,493 of JAGFBZ010002126.1, forward strand.
TATGAGACTATGACTCAGTGAATAATATTCAACCACTCATTTCAATTACTGTTAACTCATTGGCTGCCAGCCAGCTGCAGAGCTTGTTTACAGATATTGTATTTTATGACTATCTGAACACTGAATCTGCTATAATAAAGAGTAGTGTCTGTTCTGTCCTGAGGAAAGTTTCCTTCCTTGCAGCACCTTTATAGAGTTACGATGCTGCCACACTAACTATGATGTTCAAAACTCTAATATGTATTTTGACTAGGCCTGTCAGTCACCTAAATTTTTTAATCTCGATTATTTGAAAGGATTTTTATAGTTAACTTGCAATTAATTGTAAATTAATCACATCTTTTAATGGTCTGGTTATCCATCCATCCATCCATCCATCATCTATACCCATTTTGTCCTATACAGGGTCACAGGGATCTGCTTTATTTTTTTTAAGACTTTAAACCAGAAGTCCACAAATGCTGGCATACTTTTTAGAGGCTTAATTCAGTCTTTCTCAGTCAATAACAACCATTGTTATAATGACACACACACATACAAATTCTATATAGGCATAGGCAACTATTTGCCTGGGACATCCCGTTTTTAGGTGAATTTTATTTGCCCCGTGAAGAACTGCTCTCGTCCCGCATTTCAATCATAGTCTTGACAAGCATTTTTAATGGAATGTTTATGAAGCATTTCGTCCAGTGATAGACTGCTGATTGATGACACATTCTAAACAGGGAGTTTTGATAGGCTACTATGCCCCAAAACTCAATGTTTACAAAGTATTTTGTCCAATGATAACAGACTGGTGTATGATGACACATTCTGATCAGGGAACTGTAATAGGTTACGCCAACCTGCATGTATACGTTGCTATGGGAGACGGTTGTAATCAGTGAAGTTTACTGAGGGAAATGGATGAACCAGCTAAAAAAAAAAGAGGCTTTGCAGCTATAACAAGGAATGGGAAACAAAAAGGTCGTGGGTAAAGCCACAACAGACCCTAGAAGAGCATTTTGTACTTTATGCCGCCGCGAGATATCGATTGGCCATGGTGGCGAGCACAACTTATCCCGTCATGAAGACACTGAGTGTCATAAAAAGGCTGTGCTAGCAAAAGGGGCAAGCAACATAACTTTATTCTTCACCGCATCTACTGCTGAAATTGACAAAATTTCTGCAAGCGAGGTGGCCTATATATACCACACCATTAAACACGGCAACAGCTATAACAGCGCTGACTGCACCGTGAAATTAAACTTGAGTGTCGCTAAGAAGATGCAGTTGGGAAGAACCAAAGCTGAGATGATCACCATGAATGTGTTGGGTCCAAGCACTGTGGGGAAAATAGTCTCCGATCTTTCTTCAGGTGATGGTGAGCTGCTTTATTTTTCACTCGCTACCGATGCCTCTAACAAGGGCAACAGAAAAATGTTGCCCTTGTTGTCCAAGTTGTTGGATTTCTACGAAAACAGCGACGAATTTGCGAATGGCATACATAAGGCTCTCCTTTCCTGTCTTGACACATATGGGCTTAATGTTGAAAACATCACCGCACATGCAGCAGACAATGCAAATGTTAACTTCAGAAAGCACCATTCTGTCTATAAATTGCTCATCAGCGTAAACGATGGCATTCTAAAAGCTAACTGCCCAGCCCATGTTGCACACAAGTTGTGTGCAACATTTTGTGTGCAACATGCATATTTAATTTCACAAAATTATCCTAAAATTAGTAGGATTGTTCTCTGGATAAGAAAACATCATCATTTCTGGGATGGGTAGGGTGGCAAGATGCATGAACTTGATAAACCCTGACCCCCTTTTTTTTTAGCAAAATGCGTAAAATGACATACCCAAATTAAAATGATTGTAACTTCTAAACTGTTCTGTCCACATGGATGCATTAAAGTGTTCCATAAAGAAGACACTCTGTAGTTTCTTATAAAACTGTCAAGAACCCTCTAGGTGATACAGAGACAGAGTAATGGAACTCTGAAGTCAGTAAAAAATTTAAAATTTTGTTCCGCCTGAAATAAAAAATTACTTTCAGGATATATAATAGTCTGAATATTCATCTGAAATGGTAAATGACACTATGAGGCTGTAGGCACACTATAACTGAACATGTGTTTCAAATTTGAAGAAGATAGCACAACATATGACCATTTTACAGTGGTCTTTTCATTAAAAAAAAAAATCTAGGCGCAGCTCCAAAAAGGCCATTTGGAGACTCCAAATGAACACATGGTAACCAAAATGATATTCTGAGACAATAGGTACTTTTTCCTTTACATTTTGGTATTTTTCATCAGTTTGAGTTAAAATAGTCACAAATTTGCCATTTTTAAATTTACAACTAGTTTTTGGTATTACCATAAACCACATACTAACGTACATAACTGTGTAAAAACCACCAATTCGTAATATATTTGATGACTACAAATATATGTACATGTGGAGCATATATACTTTTTAAAATATATGTTACAGTTAAGGTATTGAGGTTATGAGGGCTCAATTGCATGAAGGTCAAGCAGGGAGGAGGCAGGAATAATGTTCACTGTCTGAAGAGTCCTCAAAAATCTTCTCTAGTGCCTCCTGGACTCTTAAATGTGTTTTTGACTTACTTAAACCATTTAACCGTGAAGTAAGTTATCTTATTTTACGCGAGTTATTTTGCTGCTTGCACCGCTGAGCGCTCTGCGTAAATGCGCACATGAAAGACTGGGGGGGCGCACCGCTACGCGCAGGCATAAAACGGCTCAGATAAAGTCGAATTACACATGCAATACGTCATTGGAAAGGTTGATCTATGCTCTAAAAGGCGGAAATGACGAATCTAAGGTCCGCCTTGTAGCTGTCAATCAAATGCATTGCAAAGAGAGTCACCGGAAATTCGAACAAAGCCATCTTTGTTTCGGGAAGATGATTCCTCTGCTTGAAAAACTACGATCGGAAATCAAACAAAACTTTTTTACACTTCCAATATGGTACTGAATTGCAAAAAAGTGCTTTAGTTATAAGTAATAACATTTATTGACACTAAATTTCAATAAATGATCACGAGAATTCAACCGTACATGAAGAACCAAGCTTGTTCAGGGCAGCAACCAAAAATCACTTGAGTGAGCATCTTTTTGTTTATAGACAAGCTAAGCCTCTGTCAACAAACAGGGACCGGATTCAAACCGTTTCTCTGCGTTTTCTGGGACTTTTACCGACGAAAACCGGTAAGTGCTGACTTTCACGACTTTCGGCTTTTATGTCTTTAGGCACCTCTTGTGCAAGATATATAAGAGATGGAAGAAAAACAGTATTATCTTTGCAAAGAGGAGACTCTGCAGAGTTCAATGATACCAAACACAGCTATGACAGATGAAGTGATCGTTCTGTATAAGTCATTTTTAGACAAAATTATTACACAATGAGGATGCCAGCGTCCTCGTCGGGTTTATCAGGTTAAAATGCAGGAAATTGCATCTAAGAAACACAAAATTTTCTGGGGGAGGACCCCCCAGACCCCCCGTCCAAAAAATGTCCCTCTTTCCAGCTTCAGGGAGTTGGCAACCCTAGTGCAGAGTCAGGTGAGCCAGGAGCGTTAGCTAGCGTCCATGAATGGCATGCAGGCAATTAAACTCCGACCTGTTCTCACATTAATCAAGAGGACTCATCTACAGTTACCTCACAAAGTACAATACTAGTAATGTAGCAGATAAATACTCTTTCATTCACGCACAGATCACTTGTACTGAAGTTATTGCAATTTTACAACTTTAAATTACGGCAGTAAATAGAAGCGCACCTTTCTCTACTGTGTGACGTCACTCCACTCACCCCGTCACGTAGGTTGGCTCACCCCAATATTACCGCACTGAATAAACAGATATCCAACAGCACATTAGACATAGGAGCCCATATGGCAACAGGTCTTAACACTCTTTATACTTAGAAATTTGGGCCTTTTGTACACCTTGAAAGAACAGTCTTTATCTAGCCATGACAAGTCTAACTTAGTTTTCCTGCCTCTTAAAGACAAAGAACGTTATTTGTCGCCATCTAGTGGCTGCTACCTTTTGCCGCCACTAGATGATTAGACTTAGACCTTTCCATTCATACCTTGATATCAAACTTGGCTGTACTCTCACAACCACGCCCTTTGATAAAAAGTTAAGGTTTTCACTGTCAGTTATCATCAATGTCTTTACTACTGATTTGAACTGGTTTGAGGTCTGTCGGCTCATCACACTCGAAGCAGGGATGCCTAATGCAAAACATGACATTTCCTGTTGCCAATGGGTGGCGCTACAATGGTTCCTCAATCTGATAGCTGCTATGTGTTAAGGTTGGGACTACGATCATATCCATATGTTTTGGACCAGATTAAATGCTGTATGGCTGTGTTACAGCCATACAGTGAGATATCGAAATTACATCAAACTTCGCCGCATCACTGCGGTCATGCCCTCTGGTAAAAAGTTATATGCTTCGGAAACTTTCTTCGGCCATGTGTCTAGATTAGAACAAAAAAGTTTGGAGTCAATCGGACCAAATCTCTGGGAGGAGTTTGTTAAAGTATGAGGCCTGGAAATGACTAAAACATCGGAAAAACTGCATACTTCATTCAATATAGCGGACTTCCTGTAGGAGTTAGAGCAGGGGTCCAAGAAACTTTTTTGTAGGTCTGAGGATGATACATCAGTCACACAAAGTTCATGTCTGTAGGTGGAAGGATATGGAGGGGCTGGTCGATACAAAAAAGAAGGTGGCGCTATTGAGCCATTTTTGTGTGCCCATGTGCAGCACCCATAAAATATGTAAAATTCTCACACAACTAATATGTGTGCAAAATCTTCTAAGTTTTTGAGTATGAAATTGTACATCATGCATCAGCACCCTTCTGACTTTAGTCTGACCGCTTCTCAGGCTGATACGATGAAGAGGAAGGCAGATATTGGACATAATAAGAACAAAATCATATTCCTATAACCAGATGGTGGCACTATGGAGTTCATTCAAAATTGTCATATACATTTGTTCAGGGTGGAAAAATCATCAGACATATAGATTTTGGTGCAGATTGGACAATGCATGTGCAAGTTATAACAACTTTTCCATTTGTGGCAAGACATCGAACTTCGCCGTACTCTCATAGTCACGCCCTTTGATAAAAAGTTACAGTTTTCACTGTCAGTCATCTTCAATGTCTTTACTACTGATTTGAACTGGTTTGAGGTTTCTCTGCTCATCACACTCGGAGCAGGGATGCCTAATGCAAAACTTGACATTTCCTGTTGCCAATAGGTGGCCCTACAATGGTTCCTCAATCTGATAGCTGCTATGTGTTAAGGATGGGACTACAATCATACTCATCCGTTTCGGACCAGATTAAACACTGTATGGCCGAGTTACAGCCCATTTCTCTTTCAAGGCGAGTCTTCGAAATGACATCAAACTTCACCGCGTCACTGCAGCCACGCCCTCTGGTGAAAAGTATTATGCTTTGCAAACTTTCATCGGCCATGTGTCTAGATTAGAACAAAATACGTTTGGAGTTTATTAAAGTACGAGGACTGGAAATGACCAATATATTGGAAAAACGGCATGTTCCATTCAAAATATCGGACTTCCTGTGGGAGTTAGAGCAGGACTCCATGAGACTTTTTTGTAGACCATTTCTCTTCACGCTCTACACCTCTGATGTCCAGCACAACTCTGAGTCCTGTCATCTGCAGAAATACTCTGATGACTCTGCAGTTGTTGGCTGTATCAGCAACAGACAACAAGCCAAATACAGAGGATAGGAATACAGCCATCTGCTGGGGAAGCAGCATCAGAACCAGAGACTTGAAGAGAATCAACAAACTGATCAAGAAAGCTGGATCTGTGCTGGGTGTAACTCTGCAGCTGATTGTACAAAAAAGAATGCTGAACAAGCTGATGAAGATGATGAAGGACTCTTCACACCCTCTCCATGACACAGTGATCAAACAACAGTGTTTAGTAAGAGGCTTCTTCTGGTCCAGAAGATCATTCCTGCCAGCAGCCATCAGCCTCCACAACAAGACATCCTACTAAGGGCTGGGCGATATGGCCTAAAAAAAAAAATCTCCGATTTTTTCAGAAAAAATCCCGATTCACGATTTAAATCGATTTTTTTCATCCCCTACCTAAAATCAATTTGTAGATGACAAAGAAATTGTTCAAAACAAGTTTCAGTTTTATTTTGTTTAAATTTTCCCTTCTGGGGTTTCAGTTACATAAACAAGCCACAAAAAAAGAGATGGCAAGCCCTGCCTGCCATTGTGAACAGTGACAATGTAACTTTTCAATAATCTAGTTTTGAAATGACACAAAAAATAAGTAAAACATAGTATTATAAGACCCCTTTTTTGAGGTTGACAAAATAAAGTGCAAAGAAAACTCTCAGTTACCTGAACATGTTTTGCATAATAAGGAGGTGCTTGTGTGGTAAACAAAAAGTATTTTGTCACTATTTTGATTCCCTGAATCATGTTAACTTAACTTAAAGGTGGAGTAGGTGTTGTTTGAAAAACGGTTCCAGCAATCCAACTCAAGTGAGATTTTGAAAATATACACTCCCTCCCTCCTCCCAAAGGCTCCGCCTCCTCCTCTTCAGCTCACCCTCGAACCATGCCTTCACATGATTCACGACTGCATGAACCATAGGGAGGGAGGGAGGGAGGGGTGATATTTGATGGACGTATAGGCAGCCAATCAAAATAGTGATGATCACTTTTTTGATTGGTCAGAGTTTTTCTCTGATTATACCTTCTAGACTGGACCAAAATGTTTAGTTTTTTTTGCAAACATTTTATTTCAGTGGGTGCAATGGAAATGTGAAAAGGTTTTCAGGCAATATTGTAAAAAGTGTTGCAAAAAAACAACACCCACCCCACCTTTAAACATCTGCATCAAATAAAATTAAAAATTTAATTTTAGGCTTCCATTGTAATTTACGAGGCAAGGCAACGTCAGAAAAATATTTGCAGCCTGGTAGCACGTACCTGGGATCCAAAACTTTGAGCAGGTGAATAAACCCCGGCTTTTCCACGGTGTATATGGGCACCATATCTCTTGCAATATACATCGTGACTGCATCCGTGACAGCTTTCCACCAGGCTCCTTTCTTATCATACGGGATACAGTTTGTCAACGTTTCCAAGACGGTAGGTTGTTTTTGGTGGCGGTGCTTGGGCTGCCGCGGTCGTTTTTTTCGTAGGGAGCAACGCCTCTCCAACTTTACTCAACAGTAAATTGTAGTACTGCTACCTTTGGTAGCAACAGCTTTTAAACAGACTTTGCAGCGAGGTGCTGTTTGTTCTGTGTCTGACGCCACGAACCCGAACAAATTCCAAATAACCGAGGATACGTTTCTTTTCTTCGGTGTAAGATCAGCACTACTTGCTTATTGTGTACCTAGCGCGGGTGGGGAGGGGGGCGCGCACTCCGCGCTCTCTGACCTACCGGGAGCCCAGCAGGCAGGCGCTGGTGGCGGATGTTAATAAGAAAATCGATTTTCATTAAAACAAATCGACATTAAGTACAAATTTGAATTAATCGATTAAATCGATTTATCGCTGTTAGGTTCAAACCCCTAACATTCTGCATCAACCTGCACAAAAGACACAAGAGACTTGAGTTTTCAATCACTTGCAAGGAGAACGGACAGAGAGTGCTCAGTTACAGTCTCCAACCCGCTCTGAGTTGACTCCTGCCGGACTCCTTCTTTTATTGTCTTAGGACGTCCCTGCTTTACATGGGATATGCAGCTCTAAGGGGTTTGGGGAGTGACTAACTGCATATCTTAATCTTGACCTATCTAAGTACACTGATCAGTACATAGCTGTACAATGTCCAATGTTCTCTCATGCAGTCCCAGTTCCCGGCTCTTCTCCTTCTGTTCATATGATAACTCTCACACTCTTATACAGCATGTTATCCAGCAATCACACAAGCCATTTTAAAGGTGACACATACTTAACTTCTTTCAGTAGTTCTTCACTAGGTAGGGTACAGTTTAATAGCAAATGTGTGATAACTATGTATAACGGATCCAACAATCGCCCAGCCCTACATCCTACTGTTATTAATTAGGGGTGCACAATAACTATCGGGCCGATAACTATTGGGCCGATAACAGGAAATTATGACGTCATCCCGATAGGTCCGATATCACGACGAATAACCCAGATAACATATATTTCTGTCAACACGGCAGTGCCTCGCTCCCTCTGAGCCTTGAATGACCGGGAGTGAATGCTATGTTCAAGTAACAAAATCAGAAAAACGATTACTCAATAAGGAAAATCAAGAATACCCCCTCATGCCACAAAACAACTTAATAAAAACAACGGTAATAATTTTGGTAGTTGTGGACGTGAATTGATATTCGCCATATTCTCCCACATGTTACACATAAAAAAAGAAAAAAAATAGAAAAGGCTGAAAGAATGACCAGCAAACGAGGAAACGTCGGAATTTTCGTTACACCTTGAATGCAGCATGCATTGTGCTGATCACAACAAATATGGCGGCGCGGAACTTCGTTAAAGTTTCAGAAGAAGATAGTTTAGTGGTTATTTGTGATGAATCCTCCGAACGAGAGCGGAAAGCATCATAACGATGGCCAACGCAACCTAATGAAAAATTTTTTTGAAAAACTAAAAAAAATTCTTTTTTTGCAGAATGCTATTTTTAAGTATACTCAATACATTGTTTTTGGCTATATTAATACTATGTGTCAATACAAGGTATTTTTATTATTTTTTCAAAGTAAATATGGAAATCAGAAAATTCTGCAGATAGGAGGTTTTGCGCTTTGGCCATCGATAAGCTTTAATAAGTAAAACCTGATCGGCCACCTACAACATAATTGCTTCCATGGAGTTTTGAAATCGCGCTAACGTGAGCTAACGGAAGCTAATGTTAACGTGCGCAATCCAGCAGGAGTCTCTCCTCCCCTCCCTCTCCTCTCCTCTCCCTCATTCCTCTCATCTAAAGCTTCCATGAGATTAAAAAATAAAACTACTGAACCTCATTTACTTTAATTAAAGGTATTAATTTAAATGGAACCACAAGCCAAAATCCTTTAAATGTTAATCTTTTTCAGTTTGTAATTCTGATGCATGTATTTCCATCAGTTCAAGGAGCCTTTATTTTTCATATCAGTCAGTAATGAACCTTAGTTAAGTCAATGTGAGATATCAAATAGGTTTGTTTGTATATAGTATAGTTGTTTGTAACTGCTGTCAAACTTTCTTTTCCTACATCATGTCAGGATACTTTTGGCATTATGGCAGTGATTCCCAAAGTGTGGGCCGCGGCCCCCTGGTGGGCCGCCGCGGTACTGCAGGTGGGCCGTGAGCGGTCATTAAATTAAACAAATATGTTTTAAATCCTCGATCTTTTTTAAATATGTTTTTAATTACTGTAAAATATTACCAACATGATTTAAAAATATTAAGAAGTAACAAAACAAACCAGTTAAGTGTTATTCTACTGTCATCTTAACTTAATATGACAAGTGTCACCTTATTTGTTGACCCCTTACATCAATGTCAGAACACTGCTTCTAGTCCTGAATGTTGATCACAGTTGTGATTAAAGGTTTCGGTGGGCCGCAGAGATTTTTCACATTTCAAATTTGGCCTTGGTATTCTGAAGTTTGGGAATGGCTGCATTATGGTATACTTCTTGTTGGCAACTGTCTACACCTATGTTAATTCAGTATTATCATGATTCTTTCAACAACACATTTTTTAAGCAGTACTCATAAAAGTAGCTCTATTTGCCAATTGATTAAACTATATTATATACAATTCTGCATAAACACTAGAGGTGGGCGGATCGATCTAAATATCGATAATATCGATACCAACGCTGGTACTGATATCAAATGATACTCGTGTAAAAAGATCGATCCTCAAGCTTTTCTTCTCTCACACGAGCGCTGACTGCTGCAAAGTATGAATTCATTGAAGTCTGAGCCTGAGACGATGGCGCTGTGTCCTCCTCCCCCTCCCCTCTCGTCTGGTCTTTCACGGGACCGTCACGTGGTGGCAAACATTCAGGTAGTCAGCCTGGCCCCTCCCCCCGGACCCGACCACTCAGCTCTCTCCCCCCTCATTGAAACACAACATCACAGAGAGGGACAACAGAGAAGAAGAATCCAGGATGGCAGAAAGGAAAAGGAGCGCGGTTTGGCTCTATTTTAATCGTGAAAACGAAACAACGGCAAGTTGTGTAGTTTGTAAAAAGTCCGTAAAATACAGTGGAAACACCAAAAATTTATACAAGCACATGAAAAACAATGCTCTTGAAACGCAGAAACGTAGAGAAGAGGAGAGACATCCCCCCGTTCCCTGACCCTGATAGACCTTCAACCCTGAAACAAAAGTCACTGGCAGACGCTTTTCAGTCCAACAGAGTATCCAGATAAGAGTGGTCATCTTCAGCATCAATTCAGATTAACTTTCAAAGTATGTTACTTAAATCATATGTTACTGGAGCCAACTAAAATTATATATATAATTAAGACCTTGTAAGAAAGGCGTTATCTAAGATAAAATAAAATTAAAATAATCCTTTATTTATCCCACAACAGGGAAATTTATATAGTTAAAGCAACAGGAAAGTGCACACAGAGCAAACAAAATTACACAAGTACACACTGTATTGGCCTGAATACAGGACGACTGATTAAAATACAACCCCTATGTTTCACATATCATTTTTGGAAAAATAAAAATATGATGAAGGCAATAAGGTTATTCATAAAACAACTTTTTATTGAACAACTATTATAGAAAAAAGTCACACAGACATGACATTTTACTGTATTGTTAAACATTTAATGATTCAATCTTTTTTAGGAAGTATGGTATCATATTTAAGGCAAGGTACGTGTCAGGTTTCCATGTTATTAGGATTAAGTTATAGTACTATTTAATAAACTGTATTCTCTTAAAATCTGAGACTATGACTCAGTGAATCAGCAACAACCATGTAGTTCAATAACTGTATTAATGATGTAAATCAGGGGTTTTCAAAGTGTGGGATAGTGAGCCTCCCCTGTGAGAACTCAAAAGCATGCCGCCCATGCCCCCCCCCCCCCCCCCCACGCGCTCGTTTGGATGCGTTTAAGTGCCCGAGTGTGTCGTGCGCGCGCAGTAACCGCAGTAAGTAAAACCGCGCCGCCAAGTCACGGCACGTCAGGGATCTCCCGCAGCTGCGCTCAGCAGATGCAGGAGGGTCGACTGATGGTACAGAAAAGACGTTGTTACATCAGAAAAGTAGCCAGGGCTTTTTTAAAAAGCTGTGCGTCCTGGCACTGGCATGGCACTGGCGTGGCACTGGCGCGCGCCCTCTAAGTGGAGATGGAACCTGATTTTTTTTTAATTTATGAGAAACGGCCACACTCAAATGTTATCTGTTTGTTTTTAGACCTAATCCTGAAAGTGAAATCTCTTTGGGCTCCATTAATCTTTAAATAAATATTCTTAAGTCTAACACTTCAGCCAAAAGGCATTTTTATTTAATATTTGAACAGTCCAGGACGTTTCATGGTCAAAAACCCTGGAATTAAAACGCATTTAAGCATATATAAAATATTTAATACAACATGCCAAGCTTTGACTATCAAAAATTCTAATTTTACAACTGTGAAGTGAAAGTTTCTCACTTTTTTTTCACATTTTTGTTTGAAGTGAAGCGATTTAATCAGTAAAGCTCAGAGCATCAGCTTACCTGTGTCCACAATAGTGACCACAAGACAGACCAGAGCCTGGTAGATCCACACGTTAGTCCTCATGGCTGGGTTGGGGGTTCGGGTGTGAAGAAGGTTAGGATCCGGATTAAGTTAAAGTCCAGAGAGGCTGATGATCTGCGGGAGACTCCTTCCTTCACACAGATGCCACTTTTCCAAGAAACCACATGCGTCCTCGGTTCAACCCCATTAAAACTAAAGCTTACCGGTACGATGGCTTCGGTTGCCTTGGTAGTCACAGTGCCCAAAGGCCTCGATGACTTCTTTTGTGACCACAATCATTAAGTTTCCGATCAAAAAAAAACTCCCGGGCTTGGTCGTTAAACTTTGGGGCTGGTTCAATATGACCCGGAGTTTCCATGGTCGTACTGTCGTTAGCTAAGCACCTCTTTGCAGATAACACACTGTGGCAGCGGACCATCGTCAGGACCAATACACGAAAAGCCAAACTTTAAATATCAGGGTCATACTTCCTCGTTTTCTGATCACCCCAGACTCTGTGCCCTCTCTCACTTTCACTTGAGATACTAAAATCGATCCATTTTGCCCTGATGTTTTACACTCTTTTCTGGTCTTTTCTGGTTTTTTTTTTTTTCTCCCGCGCCTCCCCTGAATCTCTCTGGCGCCCCCAGGGGAGGCGCGCCTCACACTTTGAAAACCGCTGATGTAAATAACTGCATAACCATCAAAGTCCAGTTATATTCAATTTTCAAGACAACATTAATCATTCAGTCTTAAAAAACAATTTGTTCTGAAAGTAAGAAAATTCCTTATTTTTGTATTTTTCTGAAGAACAATTCTATTTTGTATTGTGGTTTTTCCTTTTATTCCTTAAAAAAATGTTTATTTCCTAATTATTGTGGCCGTTTTTTAATTTGACCAAGTCTCTTCGGCCACTTACTCTGCAACTGGTGTGATCTGAAAGTTTGAATCGTGTTCCACAGTTTTCTTGTGATACCCAGTGTATTCACATGAAGTCCGCATGAGACAGGGAAAACGTTCCAACATATTTATTTATATCCTCACAAGCTTGATCCAATATCGAGATGGTGAGCATATCCATGGTGACCAAAAATAACACTTTCTACCGCCAAAAAGGGACTTAAATATGACCATATTCCATACAGCAAAACGACGGTCAAAAACTTGTTTCGCTCCGCACCAATTGCAGATCCAGACTCACTTCCTAGCAGCACGTTCCCCTTTTAAGGGGCCAGCTGCCCAAACTTTACAACAGTGATTTACGGCCCCATCTACTGTCGCAAACACAGCATGCGTACCAAAACAGGCAAACATTATCAAAAGAAATTAACATCAAATTTAAGTATACAAAAAGTGACTGTAGCATAAAATAACATACTGTCAGAACTCCTAGTGCAAATATGTAGCAACATGAATAATTCACCAGTTATTGAATGTGCCCATAAATGGCTCTCACACTAATGTTAAGGAAAACTTTGATTATTACTGTTCCATTGTTTCAAAACAAAAATGTTAATTGTGACAATAAAGTATTTTGCTGTCACCTATAAAGTTTGCTAAACTTCTATCGTAAGTTTTGACAAAAAGGTCAGCAATTTCATGACAGATAGAGCTTAATATGAAAAAGTATCGGTATCGGTATCGACGATACTGGCCCTGTATTTACTTGGTATCGGATCGATACCAAAATTCTCAGTATCGCCCAGCTCTAATAAACACCACTGCTAATATGAGCAGATTGTCATCTTGGGATGATCCTTTCAAGCTTTTCTTCCCAAACATGCTGACAAAAGGTCATTAAGTCAGGGCAATGTCCCCCTCCCCCACTCTCTTTCACACTGTATTTGACACTTCTCTGTTCCTGAGGCTCAGAAGCCAGAGGAGTTTATGTTTGAAAATATTCATTAAACAATCAGCAATTTGATTAAAATTCTGAAAAAAAATACAGCACAATTCTTGTATCTTAAGCTGCCTACCATCATCATATTTTTGGTATTTGATTAATATTTTCAATGAAAAAAATTACTTTTTAAACAGCCGGTCTAGCGCAAGCACACAAAAAAATATCGGACTTCCTGTGGGAAGGACTCCATGAGACATTTTTGTAGGTCTGAGGATGATAAATCAGTCACACAAAGTTCATGTCTGTAGGTGGAAGCATATCGAGGGGCTCATCGTTTAAAAAAAACAAGGTGGCGCTATTGAGTCACTTTTGTGTGCCCATGTGCAGCACACATAAAATATGTAAATTTTGCAGACAATGAGTGCATGTGCAAAATCTCGTGAGTTTTCGGGTATGTTAAGGCCCCCAAAAAGGCGATTCATTTCGGAGAATAATAATGATAACAATGATATTATTATTATTATTATTATTATTTATTATTATATTGTTATTGTTGTTGTTGTTAATAATAATAATAATAATAACAATAACAATATCATCTTCAGCAGGTCTCTGCAATTTACAAACCAAGAGAAGCCGTTTCATTGGAGAGATGAACTAGGGGTGTAACGGTACATGTATTTGTATTGAACCGTTTCGGTACAGGTAGGTCGGTTCGGGACGGGGGCGTACCGAACGAGTTTCCACACGGACATATTAAGTAGAGGACTGCATGTTGTGGAGCAGCGCTGCAGCCGCACATGCGCAGTTGTGCGCACACGGTCATTTGTTGCCAACTTAGCGACTTTGTCATTATATCTAGCGACTTTCCAGCCCCCCAGCGGACTTAATTGTAAAAAGCGACTAGCGACAAATCTAGCTACTTTTTCTGGTGATTTTGAGGACTCACGCGCACTCAAACCGCTAGGTTTGAAGCCATCAATTGGCTGCTGTTGCCTCGCGAGCCGCGCTTCTCTCTCCCTCCTCTGCCGGGCTCAGTGCACAGCCAGCGCGAGTTCTGTGTGTGGACTGGGCGTGTCACCACATACACAAGCGAGGCGATGCGCGTGCACACAAACACCCTAATCAGTGGTAGAGAACGCTGGCTTCAAACACATGATAAAGGTAATCGAGCCCGGATATCAATGACCTTCTCGTCCACATTTAGCCAGAAAATCTTACCCGACTTTTAAAGAATAAAAAGATTCGTTTTTAAAGAAACACCCTGAGCCTTATTCATGTTATTTAATCTGAGTAACAACTTGAAACTGTTCAATGTTGCAACTGTTCAATTTTGCACATCAGATGGATTATTTTTTAAGCAAAAGTCTGAGCCGATGTTATTTATTTCTTTTTCAAATATCTACATTTTAGAATATTGTATTTATATTTTTGAGCAGAATTCTAGCTTGTATAGGCTAATGTTCCTATTGTTAAAAAAGCACAAAAAGTGTGTTATAAACAACTAGCACATTTACAGGGCTTGACAATAAGCATTTTAGAGCACTGGCCCACAGGGCCAGTAAAATTTGGAATGTACTGGCCCTGATTCATAAATCAGTGGCCCAACTATTCGCAGGCGCGTGGAACAGCGGCCGCCGAAGGAATTTTGAAAAAATGATGTAATTTGGTGCATTCTGGTGCATTCTGACACTGAAATGAAGAAATAAAAAGTCTCACATATTTTAGCAATATTATGTTATCTGACACAACATTTTTGTTGAATAACTTTTTTTCTGTTGCAGATAGCGTGCACATATAATCTTGAAGAATACCCCGTAGATTTCCTGCCTGCATTGTAGATGCACATAGTATTACTGTCGTAAAAACACCTGTGGTGTTAATGTGGTGTGATGCTTGTTGCTTTTAGTATAAACTTCTAAAATACCTCTTTGAGCATGGAGCTTTTTGGTCCATAACCTGTTAGATTGATCAAATTAATCATTCATGCTTTGTGATGGTTTAATATATTAGCACTCCTCCAATCTTATAATATACTTTATATAATCTTTAATTAATGAAATGATACACACCTAACATACAACACACAGCCAGTCCCAAGTCTGGGATTAAAAGTGTGAGGGAGCAGCATGAGTATTGGTAAGTTGTTTTGGCACTAAATAAGCAAACTGCATTTCATATCAAAGTAGAAATTTTATTCACTGTTTCACAAGTGATATTAGATGATATCTGAAAAGCACAGAATACTACTCATGTCTTGATACTTACTATCAAGCAATAACCATCATGTATGAAACTTACCATATTAAGTGTTTGACAGTCTCTGACATCACAAGTCCTTCCTTTGAAAGTATTATTTTGATTTTATGCTATATTGGGATTGACTAAATAAATTCAAATCACAGATGCTTTATGAGCTTTTCAATTGGTATTATCACTGGCTCTTCTGAGTATATATTTGAAGTACATTTGTTCGTATTTATTTCATGTTTAACTGTTATAGTTTGTAATTTGTGTTTCCGTGCCACCACTTCAGCCAGCAGTTTCCTTCTCAACCCTGTCACAGCCATCGTTCCTCTCCACCCTGTCGCACCGTCTCCCCTAACCTAAAAACCATTTCTCCTCAACCCATAGGAGGCTAAAGCAGTTGCCTTTTCCTCCAACTGCAGCAACTCTTCTTCCAACTCTGCATCTGTATAGACCTTTTCGACTTGAAAATTGTGGACATGCGCCCCCTAGTGCCCCGCCTAAACGGACTGTGCGGTGTTCCAACTAACCCAAACACAGCAGTGTGGAGCATTATTTACGGATATGCAGCATGTGTTGGATTGATGATGTTAGGCAGTGCCTTCAGTTACATGAAGGTATTATCGCGTTTAATGTTGGTTATGAAATAGCCTGATCTATTTCCCATAATCAAACCTTAAAAACTGTGGAACGCTGCAACGCTGGCTATAACTAACGTCAACAAACCATAAAGATTATGCTAC
>JAGFBZ010002127.1:0-175233 GCA_018398805.1 Hirundichthys speculiger
TATTTGTCACACTTGTAAATTTGATTGAAAATAAACAGTAGTTGCGTACAAATGAATGGTTGGCATTCAGTCTCTACTAAGATTTTATCTGACTCAACAATGAATACAAGTTAATACAAGTTCAAGTTTTCTCTCAAACATTATACAAGAGTAATCTCAAATTCTATTCTATGCAACTGCAAATTCCACTGCCAGATATTTTATTCACTTTGTCCAAAAATAAATTCACAATTCACATTCAGTAACAATGAACATGAAACAATCAACATGTGTTTATAGAAATGCAACACATATTTTTTTAAGTGCAAATACTGATGTCCAAAATGCTACACTCTTTTAAATGAAAACCAAACAGGTGTGTGGCATGACATCATTTTGAACACAAAGAACTCAGGATAGTTTCTGTGATGGTAAGTATTTTTACTCCATTCCAAAACCCTGAGTGTTTTGGATCGCAAAGTCCATGTTTCTTCTGAAATCATCATAGGACTTATGGAGAGGTATTTTGAGACAGTTGATACATGTGTTTGCTATTGGGTATCTCCCCCTCTGGAATTCTAGCGATGGTTCTGGATAAAAACCAATAGGGGGCGCCACATGGCATCCTGTTGCAAATGCCAAGATGTCTCCCAGCTTTGCAGGTCCTTCCCCCTCTGACAGACAACAAATAAAAAGAAAGTAAAATTAGTGTAGGGAACTACACTCAAAACAAGGAAAGAAGGCTCAATTTTCTACTGAAAACATATATATTCAAATCTCATAGTGCCCATAGTTCCAGTCAAGTTTAAGCAAAAATTCAGAAACTTTCTGAAAATATCAGGCTAGTACGGATCACATAAAAGGGACATGAAGAAAAAAAACAAACTAAACCAAAACAAGATTTTTTTTTGTCTGTTGTCTATATATAAGAGATATGAAAAAAACAAAACAGAAAAAAATAGTTCTCTTATGTCGTGCTCACGAGATAATAGACAAAATAAAAATGTGTTTTTTTTTACCCATGTCCCTTTAGAGGCTCCGTTGGCTAGAACCAATTCCAATGCAGTTATTATTCACCTTCAGCATCCTGCAAGTAGTCCCTCCAGTAGGCTACCACCCTATTTTCATCTGCTCTGTTGTTACTTCCCACCTCTGACCATCTTATGTGAAACAGCTCTTCCATTATATCAGCAGTCAGGGTTCCGGGGCTGTAGCACATGACTGGGCGAAAGGCTTCAGGATGAAGTTTTATTTTCTTGAGGACTCCAAGTGTTTTCAGTCCGTCAGAAAGCCTACACAATTATTTGAGATATACAAGTGATACACCATACGAGCAGGAGCGGAGCGGACGAATTTTGAAAGGAGCAGGAGTTTTTTTCAGGATTTAGAACCATTTGGTGTTAACAATAGGTTACAAAATGTTTGTTGTTAGTTATTTTCACTGTGAAATGTTTGATTGAGATCAGTTCACGATGTGAGAAGATTTTGAGAACAAACTTGTTTGAAATCAGTTCACAGTGAGCAAGGTGCGTCTGAATGAACAGTAGACGAGATCAGGCGGCCGCAGCAGGAGGTGGAGACAAAAAGCTGCAGTCAAGTCGGACAGTTTCCAGCACATACAGGAGGAGACACTACTTCCTGTTAATCACCTAGTTAGCAACCACGTTCTTAATAAAGTGTCCTCGATCGCTGAAATTAAAATAAAAGTGATCCCTTCTGTTGCATGAAACGTATCTGCATTGTGCAAACTCTGCGCATGGGTCATTTCAAACGCACCCTTAGGTGTGTTAAACATAGTGTAAGCAGTCAAGTATCAGAGCATACAGTATGAGAGCATTACTCGTGGGCTGCGAACTTTGAACTCACGTCTAGTCGTGCAGTTTGAGATAGGGCTGAATCAAACGATTTAAAATATCGCACAGTGTACCCGACTTCAGGTAAACATGTACATTTTATATGCATGCAAACGTTTTTGGAGCAGCGCGGAGCGGAGCGGAGCGGGGTGCAGTGTTACTGGAGCGCTGACGGTTACGGCGATTTTCCGACTTGAGGGAAGAGCACGGTGACAACCTTGGACTCCGCTCACAGCTGCAAGTGATACACCATACTGGAATTTAGAACCATTTTGGGTTACAAAATCACTGTGAGAAGATTGAGAACATCAGTCATGAGCAAAATTTATTTAGTTTGAGATCATCAACACATAAAGCCCAAAATCCAGTAAATAAACATATTGCACAAATAACTATGAATTCTATAAGTAAACACTTATAGTAAACACTTAATCTGGACAGTATGTACCTTTCAAGGGGACCACGGACACGCTGGAACTTGAAACACGAGGACATCTTCCACAAGTTTGTCCTTGTCAGCCAGGCTTGTGAAAGGTCTCAAGCAGCCAGCATTGGCTAGGTAATCAGTGAGCGGTTCTGCAAACTGCTGCAGCTCCTTCAGTGTTTTGGCTTCAGAGATCTGGCTCAGAGAAGGGAGAGCACATCTTAAGCAGCCCAGGTGCCAGACACAATATACTGTAAATAAACTGGGCAACAAACCTTTTTTAGTTTACTGTAGAGGTCAATGTCTGTGATGTCCTCCAGCACAGGACAACATGCATCAGGTCCCTCTGCTAAACAGGTAAACAGTGTCCTTGAGAGGAAACAAGGTGGAGGACCTCCATGCACCAAACTGACAGCTAGCTATTGCTCTGCCGGCAATGAAATATCGGTCATCCCGCACAGCTGAAAAGGTTCCCAAGACAAAGCAAAACATAAAATGCTGATAAATATCCAAGAACTCACAACAGCAGAGTCTCTCATTTTAAATTTACGTGGATGGCACCCTGGCCAATTCCATTAGTAATACTACTGTGAAATTTCAAGGATGAAACCAGCAAATAACTAACTATGATGAAATAGTTTTAATCAAAAAAAATTATGAAAAAACAATTACATAAGAAGCACATGCCTAAGTTAAACCCATGAGTAGGCTATGCATGTGCTACTGCATGTAACATACTGCTGATTCTGGATGCACAAATGTCCACCAGTGACTAGTTCCTTTCATCTATGATGCAAATATCTAACACACTTTATGAACACTATTACATAAAGCTTTAAAATGTCCCTAATTTCTGTTTTTATTTACTTGAGAAAATTGTGTTTTTCATAACAACTGCTTTTTGTTCAAAGTAAATATATAAATTAATTCCTTCTTCACATATCATGAAAAGAATCACAAACCAGAGGCACTTAGAGCCAAGTTGAGATTTCCCTCTGGTCCACTAAACATGTCTGAATCTGCCAATGCTTTTATCAATAAACGCAGGAACTCTCTGCGAGGGCCACCAAGGTCTACAGCTTCCTCTGTGGTTCCCCTGTCGTCTGAAAACTTTATGGACATCTTCTTTTTTGGGTCGTAGGAGAGCCGTCTGAATCCCCTTAATGCCCCATCGAGGACTGCAGAGCGATTGATGTTGAACTTGCACACTTGAGTGTTATCAATTTGGCCACCGAGTTCACCCAGAATTTCACTGATGGGGACCTGTTCATTTGGCTGCCTAAAAATAAGAATGACATCAGCAAATGTATTTTAATTAGATAACAAGTACTTGTTGTTAATCAACAAAGTTATTTTGGTAGCCTTTATGTTTTAGCTCAACATTAGATATTATTAGTTATTTCATATATATTTGTACATGTCTTTTAAGGTTTGACTGCTTGAAAGCTGCCTTGACATATGAAAAATGGTGTCTGCAACAAACAATGTAACCATTACTGCCCAGAGGGAAAAAAACAACAAAAACTTACGTCTTCTCTTCAATGCTGGCAATAATAGCGTTGTACAGGTCATCGTCATCGTCATCATCTGTTGTCTCATTTATCAAATTAGCATAAGTTCCATAATCACTTTGCCACTGTTTTAAGGTCTGGTCACTTATGGAGGGTTGGGATGAGGGGGTTTGCACATATTCTGGGTTGCTGACTGAAACTTGGAAATTCACAGTTGCTGGAACATCAACATGAACTCTAGGATCTTGCCCGTGATGGAGGATCTGGTCACTTGTGGAGGGCTGGGATGAGTGGGTTTGGACTCCCTGTGGGTTTCTTTCTGGAACCTGGGAATTTGCGGTGGCTGGAACAAATACATTCTCGTCTTTCACCCACTCATCATCTTCTTCTGTGCTTGTATCAGATTCTTCTTGCACAGGCTGACAAAAAGTTTAAATAATGGTCAGTATGGACCTTGATGACATCCAGTTACTACAACCCAACTCTGCTGCACATGCTCACACAATAGACAAATTATGAAGGAGGTGCAGAAAAGTGGGAGAATACATTTTTACTAACTTGCATTATTGCGCATACTGAGCAATTATGTTTTAAAACCAAGAACTGAACTTCCCTGATGAGACAGAAAATATTCAATGTAATGAGACTATGGAGGATATTCCTGGGAGTCATCTATTGGGCTTAATCTAAAACTTAATGGCTTTTTTGAGACTTACGTGCAATTGACTGCATTTATTGTTTTGTTTACTCATTTTAATGAAGTTTTACGGAACTCAGATTTCATACAAATAATTAATGTTGATGACAATTTTCAGGGTCTCCTGTTTTGTACTCTGTTGCTTACCTCAAGGGCCACGGATGGTCTCACATACACTGGAGATCTATTGAAGATCTTGTGCACCATGGAAGCATCTAACAGCTGGCCTTTGCCAAGTCTGGGTGGGACCAGTTTATTCCCACATGGCATAAGAATCTCCAAACTGAAAATAGATATTTCTAAAACCATTAGAGTTGCCACAAGTCTATCTAACAACAATTAAAACAATTACAGTGACTATGTAATATCTGTATGACAGACAAATGTCTGAGAATAAATTAATTGACAGAAATGTTAATAACTCACCTTACATCAGAGGGGATCCTCCCATCAAAGGCATCGTGCAGCTTGAGCAGCAGAGTCCTGTTGTCCCATGTTTTATCGAGTTGTAACGCACTTATTATGTGGCCCTTTTCATGTAAGAGTGCCTTGAGTTTTTTCCTTGGGACTTTTTTATCACGTGGGCTGAAGAGCAGTATCACATCCTTAAAAAAAGGAGTTTCGCGGTGGTATGGCGGTCGTGATCTGGAAATATCGATAGTTGTCTGACTTAATTATTACATTGGTGGCCACAAAATAATATTTAATGTGGTTAACGTTACCCACCTTTTCTTAGCCTTGGATCTACCCCAGCCGCTGAATCGCCTAGCTTGAAAGAGCGGGGTCTGTTCAGCAGCGGGTCCACGCAGCGGTTCACTCCTCATATTGACATTTAGGCATTGGTTTGGCCTAAACAACACGCTCATCTCATTGTTCTCATTGTTTACTGAAACGTTACTGCTTGTACTTCCAGAGGCGTCTTGGTTCACCAGACAGTTCATTAGGTCTGGTGAACCCAGTAGCCTCCTCAAAATACCAAGAGCCTCCTCAGTTGGTCTACCTCCGCTCGCCATTAAGCTTCCCGCTCTGTTATGACCGAAGTCAAGGTGTATCCAGCGATGGAGTAGATACTATGACTTCCTGTCACAGCTTTCAGAATAAAATGCACTCAAACATGGTAAAAAACTTTAATTTATCGAGAGTGAGGTGGTTTTGTTCTTATGGATTTTAAATTTACGCAAACCAATGAACAATAAGTCCTTGTCCGTCAAGTATGATTTTCTATAGCATAGCCTATAAACAATTTATAATATAGAGAATAATATTTTGAAGCAGCAAAATCGGAAATAACTGAACCATTGGCGGGCGTTCCAGGTGTTTCAGGTGGCTTCCGGTTACACTGACCAGAGCTTCCGGGCGCACTGAATTTATTGTACACACAAACACACACACACACACACACACACACACACACACACACACACACACACACACACACACACACACACACACACACACACACACGCACCCTCAATAGTATAAGTGAGCACAGACATAAAAGCTATTACCCCCTGTGTCTACAGTGTGTGAACATGCTTCATAGTGTGCATGTACCTTTTGTCAGTGTGTGTGAATACTCAATGTGTGTTTGCGTGTGTGTGTACGGTTGTGTGTGCATATTTCCAGAGTGTGTGTGCGTACTGCCAGTGTGTGTGCATGTGCAGTTGTATGTGCATATTTTAGTGTGCATGTGCCCATTGTCGTTGTGTTTAAGCAGCTTTTTAATGTGTTTAGTCTTTATTTATGGTGCGTATGTGCCCATTATCAGTGTGAGTGTATGTAAACCGTGTCTGTGTGTACAGATTTTGAAGGGTTTTCCCACTGTTTTGGTGCATATATGGCAAGCATCAGTGTATGTGTGAGTATACTTTAAGTGTGTGTGCAGAGTTTTTATGTGTTTTGTCCTAAACGGCCTCCCATATATTACAGAGGTGTTGCAAGTTTCTGAATTAAATTTTAAGCTTTTTCACATGTCTCACCCCGCCGAGCCTCAATGGGGACGGTTTTATTTATTCTATTAAGATTTCTCTGCCTCACTTGTACATATTGGATTTCTTTTTGGGCTCTCTCGCTGTGACTTTTAGACATGCAGATAAAATTCAACTCGTGCAGTCGACAGTCACTGCAAAACTGGTTCTGATAAGGAATTTGGAGCAAAGTGGATAAAAATTAGAGCTAATGCCAGGTCACTTGAACAGTGACTGTGTTTCTTACTTTAATAAGGAGGCAGGGAGGTCGGGATTTTCAAAGCAAATTAAATATATAAAAGTCTTCATCATGTAAGTGTATTTTTAGGTGTGTTCAGGTTAGATTTAGATTAGTGCTGAATGAAGGATTAGATTTCAGCTTGGCCAAGGAAATCATTGTTTTGTCCTCTTTTGTCATGCATGCACGTGTGTGTGTGTGTGTGTGTGTGTGGATGTGCATGTAATATCGAGTTCCTGTTTTGTCCTAAACAGCAGAAAACCAAAAGTAAGCGCTACAAAATTGTGCTAATGATTTCTCTGACTGTTATTTATCAAACACTGTCAAAACTGTGGTGAAGAAAAATGTGACAAAGAGCAGAGCGGCCTGTTTTAGACCCCACCTTCTCGTTAAAAATATTCTATTGTAAAATGATGGATGATGGACGTAGGACAGCAGGAACTGACTTGTTTCCCTGACTTTTTCTTCAATTCACGTGCAAACATTTAAACTTCCTCCAAAAGATCAGGAAATCACATTCCAACACCAAAAAGTCTATGTATGAAGCCAGTGTATCTTTATGTTGCTGACAAAATCACATCAGTGGCCAGCGCCAAAGCCTATTAGCCCTTCATAAAGTTTCATGATATACAGCAACAGAGACCGTAGAAACCTTTTGGTACTTCGGCTGTGTGTAATATTCTATAATATCAGATTCTGGACAGAAAGAGTTTGCAGTCTGTGTCTGGTGGCTGACTTGTAAGCTGAACTAGTTTCTGAAAACAGCCCATTAGTGTCAAATAGATCCAACTCGGCCAGCTTGCAGTCCAGGATGATGCAGGCAGAGGTCGCCGCCGTCCGTGACCTCACAGAAGCACGGGACTGTAAAGAATCCGAGGCTTGAACAGACACTGGCAAAAAAAAAAAAGGTTGTGTGTGTGTGTGTGTTAGCTCTGTGGGGTCCTGATGGCATTCACAACATGCTTTCTGGCTCAGCCGGTGCACGAGCAGCACTGTGACTGTCTGTGCGCCGCCGTGCTGCTCTGAAGGAGGTCATGCCATTTGTATGTTCATGGGGTTTTGGCCTCAGAAATCTCCGCAGATGCCGGATAAAACTTTCAGCTGAAAACATATTGTACTGCCAATGTTGGAGTCACAGCCTGATCAAACAGGAGAAACAAAAAATGAACAAAAAAGAGACGAACGTAAGCGTTAACAAAGTTGCAGAGTGAGTTGGAAACTTATGACTCTTTAATTTTTTTATTATTATCTTTAGTGGTCTTTTGGAGGTAAATGCTATTCTTTAAAACTGAAAGGCAGGCCTCAGATTTACTCATGAGAGACGTGCTAGTCAATTTATTTTTCCATGTACAGCTAACACTAATTTAATGTAGAACTATTGATGTAGGACTATTATTTCAGGACTCTTCTAAGCAGAATTGCGCCGGGACCTGCAATCAATCATCTTTGCTGCCTGGCGAGGGTGGCTACATGAAACGCCTGATGCTGTTAGCGCGGCTCAGCTAAGTTTAGCTTCATCCTCGGACCCTTACGGACCAACTGCATCTACGAAAACGATGTAAGAGCAATATTTGGAATTTCAGGGCTCAAACCTGGTCGGGCTTTGCATCGTGGCCAGGAGTGTTTATTTAGAGATTTAACTTTGTGCTTATCAGGTGAAAAGTCTGAAAAGAGAACTGTGTCAGATGTGATTCTTTGATGGCTGTGCTCGGTTATTGTAGAAAGTAAATTACAATTTGTGTTCGCTTGCCCAAAAATAGGTTTTGCCACTCTTTCAGTCAGAAAAGGGAGTTGTTAAGAGGAAATGTAGATACAGTTAAGGCCAGAAGTGTTTGGACAATGACGGAGCTTTCAGGTTTTCACATCGATTCAAAGCCGCAATGGATTTAAAAAAAAAAAAAAACTGAGACACGATCAAAGTGCAGTCTTTCAGCTTTGATATTAGAGGTTTCACAAAAACATGGCACTTAGCATTTAAGAATTATGGCCATTTTAAGCAAAGTACCTTCACGTTCAGAGGCTCAAAAGTATTTAGGCGAAGCGTAATTGTAAATATAACTATGTGTATTTCTCTGTGGTCGAAAATCTTTTGTGAAGTGAAAAGCATGATTTGTTGGATTAAAATCAGGCAGTTGATTTGGTTATTTCAGAATAATCAATGACTTTGACTTCAAAAAGTTGCTCTTGCAGAATGATTAGGGTCATTATCCATCTGCATGGCAGCACCATCCTGTCAGTTTCATGGCATTTGGCTGAATGTGAGCAGGAAGTGTGAAAGTGTGATCAATAAATCATCAATAAACACCACTGAGACCACTCAATGGCAGACATACATGTCCATATCATCACAGTGCTTCCACCAAGTCTGAGACGTGTGGTATGTTCTGGATCAAGAGCCGTTTCTTTGCTCCTCCTTTTTTCTCCCGTAACTTTTATAGATTTTATCAGAATGATACATTTTATCAGAATGATACAATATGTTTGTTAAAAAAGTGGGGGTTTTTTTTAAGTATGGATCTGTTCTTTAAGCTTCTCTGTAAACACCACCATTGTATCTGGTAAATAAATAAAAAAAAAAAAAAGGGTTCTAACAGTCTGTTATCGTGATAAAGTCTGAGTCAAAGCTAAAATCACTTTAAACGGTATTTCTTCTTTCAAGGCTTCGTGTTCGATGAAGCAGTCTCACTTGAATTGACATGCTCAGATTTAAATTATCAGAAGTTGATAGGAATGTACTGTCTAATAAGCCCCCCCTCCTCAGTAATGTGGCCTCAGCGACAACTCCCGCAGACAGAACAGTTAAAATCAGATCCCACTCAGACACTATTTCACATTATGTCACTTGCTTTCAATATCACTCCATGTTACTCCAACCAAGGCATTGCTCGGTGTCTGTGTCTGCTAATGGGGTCATTAATATTCATATCTTCAGAGATGATATGAGTAACGGACAGAATGAGCGTGCACACTCACCACAAGGAGAAATCAGTTGGCTGCTCAAATATAATTACTTGACTGCTGACTGCATTTAGGACGATGTATAGGTTAGGGATGCCGTTTCTTCTCTCTTTGTCTGAATCTTATCTTTTTTAAAATTGCTTTTTATGAAGCTTGATGTTTTCTCCATTTCTTTTTTTTCGGGCAATAATCATCTGTCTTCTCTGAAACGTGACTTTGCAGATTCCATTAAAATTTGATTCATTGTTTTTATTGATATGGATTCAAACTTTTGTTAAAAACTGCACTGAACAGGGTCTGCCCAAGTAGGAATATGACAGAAACTCTCACTCCTTTCTGCGCTAGCACCACTCGTGCTGAAGTGAACATAGGCTGGAATATCTGCTGAGGTTCAGCACGTAGGTCTACCCTCGTCTATCCGGGTAGAGGTGGTATCTGTGGCGATGCTTCCTGTGGTCACGGGCTGTGGCGCCTCTCGGTGTGGATGGCCTCCCATAGGTGGTTGTTCCTCACCTGGATCCTCAGTGCCCTGACATGTTACTCAACTATTTACTTTGTACTGTGAGTGTGCGTGTCCGGCACGCTGCCGGAATACTTCAAGCCCTGCATGTGTCATTTACAAATACAGCTGATAACATGAATTATGCCTTGTGCCTTGTGTGTGTGTGGGTTTAAACGGTATGTAGGGGTGAGAGTGTTTTTATTATTTGTTGTGTTTCTGTTTCATGTTTTATTTTGTGAAGCAGTTTGTGTTGCATTTTTTCATGTATGAAAAGTACTAAATAAATAAAGTTTTGATTTGACTTGAAAAGTGATATCAATTAGCCATTTTTAAGATATAAGTCCTCCACCTCACCCCCTGTCAAACGCTGTGCGCCAAAAAATCCGGCACGGTGCCGGATTACTTTAGGCCCTGCATGTGTCATTTACAAATACAGCTGATAACATGAATTATTTGGAGTGAATAAAAGTCAGCCTGAAAAAGAGGATTGACACCGGAGGAGCAAGGACGTCTGCCTAGAGATGCTTCACTGTAAAGCAGTTTTAGACATGAGCATATGATCTTTATTGTTTTAATCTGAATACTGTGTGGATAAATGTGTGGATAAATGGATAATATAGTTATACTGTGTATGTTGCATTTTAAATTTTCAAAATTTCAATATGAATAATCCAGAAAGCAATACCTTTGAAAGAAATGATCTGACTCTTTCAATTCAGATTTAATACAGTTGAAGACCCATCTGGCTGTGTGGAAATGGAAAATCACTTTTTCTTTCTTTTTTTTTTCTAACTTAAGTCCTATTTCTAGCGTGAAATTGCTTGTTAATTTTCTCTTTGACCTTATCATTTTAATATTGTCCCCCACATGTTTCCATACCATCCAGACACACTTCCCATCGGCCTGTTAAAATCACGCACGCACTCACGCGTTCATTAGATAATTGTGCCTGCGAAAACTAGACCCCCCCACTAAATTCAGTTGATATTTTTAATAAAAACTCAAACTAAAAGATGTGCTCCTCCAGCTGGTTGCCTTTGATCACATCCTGGGTCTTGACACAAAATACATTGTTAAAGAAGAACTACTTTTGTTCTGTCTGCTAAGAAACAGCATTATATCCAACAAGTGACCCAGATGTTAAAATTACTTTTTTTTTTTATTGATCAAGATTCAATTAATTACTTTGTTTCTGCATTTTCACCTACAACAAAGGCTTTCTGTGTCAGAGGGGATCCTACATTGTGTGCTGTAATGCTAAATCACAGTGTTAAATCATAAATTATTTCTTATTTGAATAACCTACTCTGTGAAAATTGTCTGCTAAACTTTATGACCCACACGAGACCAGCAGAAGTGCTACCAGGGTGTTAATATTCTCTTAATCCCAAATCGTCCTCCGGTGATCACAGGAAGATGACGGCTGCCATCCACATGAGATTAGAGGATCAACAAGACTTTGCATAAGAATTAAGCATACAAACATGCAACAAGTCGAGCAAGAGGATAGCTGACCAGAGCTGGTTCTTTTACTCAGGAAACCACAAACATGTCATTCAGCATAGATTCACTGGTCTCGTGGCCAAATATGTACATTTAGATGGTGTATGCATCATGAGGCATAAACCTGCTGGTGTGATTTTATACACTGATAACATATATTTAGTATGCAGCAACCACAAAATGATCTGATTAAAAAAAATGCTTCTTTCTTAAATAACTGAATCAGGATTTTACTACACTTTCAAAGTAACAGCACAATTCAAACTTTTTTGTACCTCACTAGGTAAAACAACAAAGTAATAATTGTATGCATAATTAGGGGTGTGGTCTTCTAATTGACCGCAGGCATAGCCAATGGCTGGTCGTCATCGGTTTTGCTACTTGGCGCCATGCTGCTGTGGTAAATTGCGTGGGAGTAAATTGTTTTGTTTTATTTTGTGAAGCACTTTGGGTTGCATTTTTAATGTATGAAAAGTGCTATATAAATAAAGTTTGATTTGGTTTGATTGCAGAACAATAAAATCAATAATTCTTCCCTTTCAACTCTACACCACTTCAGAGATTTTTGGCCATAAAAACCAGCATGTCAACCTTAGCTGGTTTTAAACTTGCACGCTGACATGTGACAATATTGCTACTGGTACTGAACAATCTCTCTGAGGCAGGCTTTCCGTTGTCCGGTAATTGCCGGACTTTATCCGGTAAAATATGCCGAAGTCCGGTATTTTATAATCTCTCCGGTCAAAATGTCCGGTGAAAATACTCCTCCCAAGCACAAATTCAGTTGTAATAAAATGGGTAATTTCCACATAATTTTATGAAAAAACATATACTTTTTTTTACGAATGAGTAGTGTGTGTGTATGTGTATGTGTGAATGAATGAATGTAGCCTATATGTGGAAGGAAACTTTTTTTCTGCATGGAACGAAACTTGTCGCATTTGTTTCATTAAATCTGACAAACCACGCACCACAACAGAGAGGTCTTTGATATGGCGAAACAGGCAAATCTCAAAAGCTATTTTCTTAAACGAAAAAGCTCTAATGGCGAGGGTGATGATGAGTCTACTTCTAAAAGGCTATCTGAAGAGGTGGAGACTACCACAGATGATGCTGTGGCCCCCGCTGAAAAGAAACCGAAATGTCGGGGGTTCAGACTTGAATGGAAAAACAAATATCCCTGGCTGAGGTGCGACATTATCGATGGATCCGAAAAAATGTTTTGCTCACACTGCGAGAAGTCGGGGGGGAAGAATGGATTCACCAAAGGATCAACAAACATGAGAATGTCATCTCTCGTTGAGCACAGTCAGTGCAATGATCATGTTTCGGCGGTCACTATCCGCACAGCGAGCAGCAATGAAAGGCCACTGTGAGAGGGCAAAAGAAACCTCAAACAAGAAGCTGTGCTCTTAGCTAAAAGTTGTATTTTACATGGCCAAAAATGACATCGCATGTCACCAGTATGAGGGATTGACTGAGCTACTTGGAGCAGTTAAGGCTCCAGATTTTGTGACAGGTGACGGCATTTACCGGCACAGCGGCCCCGTTAATGACATGGAAAAGGCACTCGAAAGCGTTGTGATGAAGCAGCTGGATGAAAAGCTAAAGGGTAGTGACTTCATAGGAGTTATTATTGATGAGACGGTAAATATCACCGTAAACAAGAAGCTGATCATATACGTCAAAATGGAAGTACAAGGGAGAGCTGAGACACGTTTGCTGGGGAATTATGATGTGCACTCCGGGACTGCACAGTGTATATTTGACAAACTGGTTGAAGTGCTCCGCGAGCGGGATGTGGAGCTTCCCCGCGTCATTGCCCTGGGCTCAGACGGAGCAAGTGTAATGATGGGAAAGCGTAATGGAGTTGGTGCTCTTCTGAAGAGAGAGAGTGCGTTTTCCATTCAGGTGCACTGTGTTGCACACCGAGTGGTGCTGGCCACGCAAGATGCGGCCAAATCTGTGGACCAGATAGGGGCCTACAAGCGCACAGTTGCTTCTGTGTACTCAGCCAGCAGGACCAATCGCCTCCGTCAACTGACAGCAGCGCTCAGCGATGAAGACATGACAAGCCTGAAGCAGCCGTGCGCTGTCCGCTGGCTGTCCTTGCACAAGGCAGTGGAAAGTATCAAAAGTAACTGGCCTGCTTTAGTGATGGAGCTAAATGAAGAGGCTGTGGGAGGAAATGCCCCAGCCCAAGGTATTCTTGGTCAAATCCAGCCATACAGCTTCATCGCCTTGACTCATACCCTGGCTGATGTGTTACCTGTGATGACCAAACTGAATTTGGTTTTCCAAAAAGAAGATGTAAATCTTGCCACAATTAGACCAATGGTTCAAGCATCAGTTGCGGCACTAACACAGTTACGCGATGCCCCAGGTCCAGAAGAAGAGCGGTTTCAGGCGGATTGCCAAGACGACATGTACAGGGAAGTGAAAGTGACACATGCAAGTGACTGGGCCGTTCAGGCTTTCAAAAAAGCCAGAGCACACTATATCCAAAATCTAATAGATGCTTTACATGACCGATTCCCTGAAGATTCACTGGATCTACTTAACTGCCTTGATGTCCTTCTGAACCCCTCCCGATACCCAGGGACACAAAGTGGTGAGTAGAAGCAAATGTGATTTAATTTGTTGCATGTGGCATAGCGTCATTCTTAAAATAATCATCATCATCATCATGAAATTATATTCATAATGTAGAAACTATATAGGGTTAGATGCTATAAAGGGCACTGTGGTATAGCCTACTGATAAAAAAGATAACTCGAACATTTTACTGTATTTGACGTTTCATTAAAACATTCACTGATTAATTATCACTCACGTTCAGTGCTCCAGGAGTATGCTATAACAGCCATCCAAACCATCACTGATCACTTTGGAAAAGGAATGACCAGTGAGGACGAGTGGGCTCCAGCCACAGCCCCACTCATTGATGCCACAAGTGTGCGCAGAGATGACGTCTCCGTCATGACAGCGCTCCGCGGTTATGGAGGCTTGAACTTTTCAACGGCCTGTGAAGTTCTCATCAGGGATTTTAGTGAAATCTACCCCGAGTGGGCTCAACTGGCCCAGATAGCCTGCGTGATCCCTGTCTCCAGTGTGCCAGCAGAGAGAGGTTTCTCTCTGCAGAACCTCATTAAAACAGCGCAGCGGAGTCGCCTGGGAGAGGACAAAGTCACAAGACTGATGCGCATTGCAAGTTGTGCAGAGACACTTGGAACGTTTGATTTTGATTCTGCAGCTGCTCACTTCAGTGCTGCGAAAATGCGCAAAAGTAAACTGTTATACACCGGATCTAGGTGAAGGGATTTCCCCTGTTTGTTTTCAGTTTTTATTCCGTTTTATTTCAAGTTGGCAGCATGGCCACGTTATTAAAATGTTATTTGCCACTCCAGATGTGTTTTTTATTTGTTTACAAATTGTTTTATCTTAGAGTATATAGGCCTTCCTCTTTATGTTCATTCATGTGTCAGAAGAGCTCAAGCTTCTGCAATATTTATTTATTTTTCGAAGTTACGCTCGTGAGTCAATTGACGGGACTTATTTTATTTGAAATAGTCTGTTTTTCAATAAAAATACTATTAAATGACTTGCATTGATATCGTACTACTGCATATGATTTATTTTTAACCTCAATAAATTCATATAGCCTATGTGACCGGAATTTCAAAGATTTGTCCGGTAAATTGAAAACCTGCCCGTCACATTGTCCAGTGCCAATTTTTTCTAGCGGAAACACTGCTATGAGGGTGAACTGGTAGCTGGTATACATAGATACTTAGGAGCCACTTTACTCAGCCATGGAAAGTTAACAGCACCAGGTCAGTGGATCCTGTTCTCCATCAATAGTGGGAGTTATGAGGTAACGGTCCAGTTCTGCTTTGATGGTATCCTCAAACTGCACAGTAGAGGAGTGAACAGAGACAGCCTTACTCTTGAAAAAGCTGCCCAAAGACTTGTTTCGCTTTCCTGTTGAGGTGGATGGTTCTTCTGCTGCTGCACTCTGGGGACTGGGATCTGTGGTGACAAGAGCCCCCTGCTCCTGTAAAACACAAAGATAAGATTTTGTTTGTAAACATTTAGAAATGCCAGTATAGTAAAAGTTGAATAGCAGGGCTGTAGTCAAGTCCATCAAAAACTGGACTCAAGTCCAAGTTCGGGCTAGAGAACTACAGCCCTGTTGAATGGTATAGTAAATCGCTTGTATTGGTGTGACATTGTGTATTACTAAACAATAAAGAAACAGGACAGCTTACCATTTGAGCCATCTGTGCCATTTCCATCTTCACTCTGTCTTTAATGTATGGCACATTCTCTTCACTGATGTAGTGCGTTTTGATCCTCGGATCAAGAAATGTCCAGGAGCTCCTTTATCACTGGGTCATTATATTTGCCTTCAATGTAGTGCAGGGCTCTCAATTTGATCTCCTTGGTGAGATCCGTGTCCTGATCACTTTCAGCAAGTGTAGACATTCTTAGGAGATGGAGCACTGGCTTCAGGTATGACACGCTTTCATAGTCCTCACCTGACAGGGCTTCTATAAATTCCTGAAGAGGATTTAGGGCTCTGTTTATGGATTCCAGGACATCTGTGTCTTTCCAAGTGAGGGACCAGGTGCTGCGTCTTTGTCTTCAGTCAGAACCTGACACAGTGCCCTGCTCTGCTCCAACACCCTCTATCATTTTTTGCTGTGAGCCCCATCTTGTTGGACATTCAGTAATTAGAGAGTGCTCAGGTAAGTGCAATTCCTGCTGTGCCTGTTTCAGTGCAACCTTTTTCTTCCAACTGTGAGAAAAGACCCCAACCAGCTGCTTGCAGAGGCCTGTGGCCCGTTTGACTCTTTGGTCATTTTTAACAGCGTTTTCTGGGGGGAAATAATTGGGGAAAAAAACAACATTAACTGAGCATCAAAGTCTCAAAAGTGATAAGGAAAAACAAATCTCATAGCAGCAGTATACATAATATACTATTGATGACAATCTGTCGTCATTTTGTTTTTGCCCTGCCTCTTGGTGGTGTTAGCCATTGCATAGCATTCCATATAATGTTTAACTAGCCTTATGCTAGCAGTTTGTCAGGGAACAAGAGCCCCAACTGTGTTTCAGTTTAACGAAACTAAGCAACTTCGGGGAAACTAATTCAGATTGTTGATGGACTTTATAGGACAGTGAGAGCAGAGTTCGATGAGAGCCCCAGAGCATGCAGACCCGGATACAGCGTAATTAACTCCATATGGATCAATTGACAAAAACACACACACACAGTAATACGTTACTAGACTTATCTATTGCAAGATGCAGCCTGTGTCCAAAGCAGTGTGCAGTCTATTCCTTTGATTAAGTTCCATTGCGTTAATCATATTTGTTGCATTGTCGGTTGTGATGCACGTCTGCGCCTCTTCTTTTAGACCCCAGCTAGACAGACACTCTCTCAGCCCCGTGGCAATATTCTCTCCGGTGTGGTCAGTCGGGAAGTATGATGTTTGCAGACAGCGTTTTTTCAACTCAAAGTTCTCATTTGCAAAATGCACCGTCAAACTGATGTATGGTTCAGTTGTTCTGCTTGACCACATGTCAGTGGTTGCCGCAGATAGTCCACATTTCCCAGCTCTTTCATCACTTTCACTCTGGATTCGTTATAGAGCTCGGGGATGGAAACCTGATTGGAATACATGCGGGAGGGCAGCACATATCTCTTATCCATTGTCCGAAGGAGACTTTCGAAGGACTCCTTCGTGACAGTGTTTATAGGTACCATGTCTTTGGTAAGGTAACGCGTTATGGCAGCAGTTATCTCCTGGTGCCTTTGGCTGCTTTTTTCGTATGCCGCTACACTGGCGAAAGAAGCTGCAATCGTTGACTGTTTGGCAGTACTAGTAGTTTCACTTACTGACTTCTCTCTTGACTTCTTCGCCACGCACTCCTCCTGCAGGTTTACATGGTGGACTTTAAGGTGTCGGTACAAATTTGTCACGTTTCCACTCGACGTTGCAATTTTTGCACGACATGCTCTGCACAGCACAAATCCAAAATATTGCCAAATGACAGATGTGGTATTTTTCTTGGGGTTTAAAACCCTTCGTTCTGCTACTTCTCCCGCTGCAGCCATACCTGAAATTGCACACTGCTATACTGACTGGAGTGGAAGAACACGTGACTTGTTCACGAGGCAGAATGAAGCTTCGTGATTGGTAGCTGGCAGCGATTTTCAGTTTTTAAACGATAGATCGTTCAGCCTACCCTAGTATATACTGATACCTTTCAAGCGCATGTTTTAAACATGAGAATAAATCTAGCAGCACGTTCCGGATGTTGTTTTGGCAGCAACACATGAAATGAGGTTATTTGGACAGATTTGACAGGAATTAATGTAAATTGATATTACTGAGCGTTACAGGTTAGCATCAACTAAGACAGTCAAGTCAAAATGGCTCGAGCCTTCAAATAAACACCAATGTGAATGCGTCACCTAGGTTTGTCCGGTTCTTCTTATACAGTCTATGGTCATCTCTTCAAGTTTGCCACTGAAAGCGTCTTTGTTTGGCTACAAATGAGCATGAGAATAGTTGAGAAGTAAGGTGCTTTTACAATCTGATTTTTTTTTTTTAATCTGTGATGCAATAAATTTTCAGATTTATAGAATGTTAATTGAATCTCTAACAAAACAGTGGAGTTTAGTGGACACAAAAGCTCTTGTGGA
This sequence comes from Hirundichthys speculiger, assembly GCA_018398805.1. Taxonomy (NCBI): domain Eukaryota; kingdom Metazoa; phylum Chordata; class Actinopteri; order Beloniformes; family Exocoetidae; genus Hirundichthys; species Hirundichthys speculiger. The sequence goes on from JAGFBZ010002127.1 coordinate 18,345, forward strand.
CTTTAATACTCTGAGACTCTTTCAAGTCTCGAAGTCTTGTCTTTCTTACAGAAGAAAAGTTGAGCATTTATTCTGCTGGCTTAACTCCAGAGATCCATGAAGGTCTGGAAGTTAACACCTCCAAATTGGCTTTTAGGATAAGAGTGATGGGGGGGAAATCAAGAGAGAGCACTGTATATCCTGTGGGTGTTGGCTGTAGGAAATGTGTGTGGATGGAAGTGGAGGTGGAAAAAGATACCACTGAGAAAAATAGTGCTGAATCGTTTCCTTGGTGGTGAAACGTCTCTCACTTTGGTGGTCAAAAACAGAAAATCAAGTGTGCGTGGTTATTTATTATTTCCACTCAGGATTTGCATTTGTAACCACCTGCCACTTATCAAAGTCTGCAAAAGGGTGTGGCGGCAAGAAAGATGGAGAGAAATGTGAGATGTGAAATGTTCAGTTCAGATGGAAGGGCAGTTTTTAAGTAGCTGTTTACGCAGGACATCTGCAGTACTTTTATTTGCATAAGGTAACAGCTTGCAATAATTGCTTTCGCACATTAGAGACGAGAGCTTGTGCTCCTCTAATTCCATCACAGCAGAAATATCAAAAACCATCATAAAACACATGAGTTCAATGAATAGAAACAGTATTCTCCCATAATAATCTGGCATGGCAGAGACTGATGAGCATTAAAGATGAAATGGAGCTGAGTTAATGGATTGTATTTAGTTCTGGTGGTGGTGGGGGAGGTTAGGTATTCAATTACCAAAGAATTGAATAAACTAACGTATTAGCTAGATGGATGCATTCATGATAGTTTAACCTGGGAGGGAAATGGATGTTTGGCAAATGTCAGGGTAATCCATCCAGTTATACTTAATTCAACACTTGGGAATCCACAAGGGATTGCTATATCCATTAGTGAAGTTGGAGAATCAGAGATGTTCGTTACAAATAAAGGTAGATATTTGAGAAGGAAGTGAATATTTTTGGCCCGCTTCTCTTACAAAAGTTGCCCCCCTGCTCCCTCCATTATCTGTGATCTGAAAGCAGAAAAGAGTGACGCGATAAAAATAAATCAGCTACATGAGAAAACAAGATGATTATCAAAAGTGCTTTTTTTTTCTAGACTGCCAACGTGAGTCCACAAATAATACCTGGCAAATGGATGGTTTTCACTCAACAGAACATTTCAGCTCAGAAAAAAAAAACAAACTTATCAAAAACACTTTGGAATTATAACCTGCCAGCTGCAGCTCCTTGAAGAAGCCGTGAAATGTGTTGAAATGGCTCAGGAGTGATATCTGAAGCCTTAGAGGAACGAGAGAGGAGCAGGTTCTCATATCAGTAACATTTCAGAGCTTGCCGTGTGTTTACGAGCAGAAATGTGCGCCGGGCGTGCGGCTATGTGTTTGAACCAATGCATTTTTCAAAACCCGGTCAAGTTCTCATAAACCCTTGGATTTTCGGGGATCATGGTGGAAGAAGAAGAAACTAAAAGGGGCTACTTGAGAGAAAAAGTCAGTAGAGATGTGAGCTGCATGCCATCTTTGGGGCATGCAGCTCACTGGAAATGCTCGAGATGTCCTGTTCGATGATATTTCTCCCCCGTTGTGCTCAGAAATGTAAACCTTCTGATCTCAGGAATAGTTTTAAATTAAGACCAGTCAAACATTTTCTTTCAAAGAGTAACTCCGTACACAGACAAACAGGATCTTGACAAGGCAGGATACTGGAAAAATCTTGAGTTATTGTAGATTAAATGAGCTTTTTACCGGACATCAGTATTATTGGTGATCATTTTACAGAGTGACAGATTACAGTGGGTGATGTCACAAGGTTTTACAGACACATTTGTTGGAGCTTCCCACAACCTGCTTTGGCATCATTTGCTGTTGTTGTAGTACTGAAAATATTCCCACCATCTGACAGCAACACATCAGCCTAGTGTCTGTGTAAAACCTTTATTAATCACAAAATGAAGGGCGAAAAAAAGTTATTAGAGAGAGACAGACTGTGATTTTATTTTATTTTATTTTTGCATCTTCACACTCTTTTCTTAGCAGAAAGAAACTTGACAGCCAGGCAACAAAGAGGTTTGTGTGCTTTTGATGTTATCAGAAGGGGCTGCTTCAAGACGGTGTTTTCTAACCTCATAATCTCTTTTGTCTTAACCTAACCAATCTGTAACTGAAATCAGACAAAAGAGCAACTGACAGCAACAGATATTGGGATATAGGATGGAAATAATAGTAGATATCGGGTGTAACTGGGCTATAAAACCCCTACAGCCTTCATTTGTCCACTTCACATTGTTTCTTGGTCAACGTGTGAGATGCCTGGTCATGTGAACTAAGGTGGAAATAATGGCTGTGAAAGCATCCAAGGAGGAGATTCAAAGCTGGTTTATGATTGCAGATTTATTATGAATTATTTGTTGACTTAGTAAGAATAAAATCCCATCTTTAAACTGTTCATTTATCAACCACAGCAGGTGTTTGTATGTAATCTATTGCAATAAAGTCTTTGGACGTTAATTTCATTTAAAGTGCAAAACAATCCAAAAGCATGTTTTTTGGTGTCACTGTGAAAAATTGTGCAGAGACAAATGAATTAAATAAATGAATAAAAAACATTTTTGGATGGGCCTGGGACATAAAAAGGTCTTGAAACTTTCTGTTGGCTCCGATTCTGCTTTTCTGTCCATTTCCATCAAAATTTCCACATTTTTTTTCAGCTCCATCTCTCCATCTGTTGCTTTCTGCCGGTCTGTTTTAGCCTCCACCCCCCTCCATCTGCCTTAAAGGAGATTTTGCTAACAGGGTACTTGACAGGAGAGAAGTGAGCAGAGAGACTGCCCTTTTTCTCGCGAATAAGCTAGTCATCCAAGCCTAATTAAATATCACTTCTGAGTGCTCAAGTCTTTCTCTTTCCTGTCTCTGTGTCTCTCTCGCGCTGTCGTTGTTAAACTGGGTGCTTTTCCTCAGCTGCATTAACATTCCTTCCTCCTCCTGTCTCACCCGCTTTCTGTCTCACACACTCTCTATCCCCTTGTTCTCCGTCGTCGCCGTGGTCTCTTTACACTTAAATGAACCTTTCACTATAAAAATCACACAGGGACACAGTATCCAAGCACTTCTTTGAGTGTGTGAGATGGAAGAGGGAGGAATTTAGAGCACACGGATCTTTGGGTGAGTGTAAATGAGTCTGCGGGGTCAACGTAAGTCCTTGGCCATGTAATTGGGAATTAGAGACTTAAATAAGCTCTACTGTCCTCAGTTTATCATGAGCAACGGAGGAGATGAGATGGAACAGGTGAATGTTAAGGAACAGAATTAGAAATGTTTAAATATAAACTGTAAGGAATGTAACATAAAGAAGGTCAAACAAGAGACACAAAGAGAAAAGCATTGGGATAATATGGGGAGAGAGAAAGGACATTTATGCATGTGGTTGAAATAAATTTCACTGTAAAAGTCTGCCATCCCCAAATCTGTTTCCCTCAGGATTCAACTTCAGGAGGCATCAAAGCTGGGCTCCATCCTAAAAGCCCAGATGGTTAATCAAACACCATACGCCCTTCTCGTTGTTCAAGTTTGCTCTAACTGTGGTGGTATTGGTGAGGACCACCCAGCTAACTTGCCTCCAGGGCTGTAAATTAAGCTTCCTCACTTATAAGTGTGACATACTACTGACAAGCTGTGTCCAGCAGGCGGACAGTGTGCTGTTCAGCTATCGAGTGTGGGCAGACAGAAATTAAATCATACAATTACCAAGTGGTAGAGATAAGGAGAGGCAAAGCGAGCAGTTGGAAGTTAGCAGATGGAGGGGGCAAGAGCTGGAGTAAAGTCAAGTAAGAATATTATTTTTTTTTTTTTTTTTTAATCAGGTCTGTACCTGCATATATACATGCACAAAACTAATTTTCATTCCCATTTTTATATAAATGGATGCGGCTACTAGTCATTTACATTTGCAAAAAAAAAATAAATAACAAGTACTACAACTAAACAGACATAAGGAACAAGAGAGAAACTCAGTTTTATTGAATGTGAAACTAAACCTTTTGTCAGTGATTGAGAAAAGAAAATGTTTTTGTTCTCACTTCTGGTATCATCAATGGAAAGTTGACTATTGGACGGGGAAAAGTGGCAGAAGCAATCACCCACGTAAATTCAGAGCAAAGAGGACAAAATGTATATCAGCTGTAGGGAAACACCTGCTGTATCTTTAGCTGATGGATGTTTATCTTGTATATTGGGCCATATAGGCTTGTGTGGAGATGATCAAATGGAAAACACAAATGGACAGATGGAGCATGGTATGTTGCCTTATTTCTAACAGCCCTTGCACCTAAAGCAGCCTATGAGGGAGCCATCATCTGGTACCAGAAAATCAGAGCAGTCTTTGAACACTTGTTCTCATCTTAAAGTTTCAAAAGAATGGTTTTCCAACAGGAGTCCTGGAGCATGAGCTTTCCTCACTGCTTCTATTTACATCACCCACAGTTAAATAGAAGTACACCACTACAACTGAGAAGAAACACATTAAGGGGGGAAAAAAAATCATCATCATACTATCCTAGTCCGTGTCTGTTCTTTTTTTCTCTTTGCTTTTTTAAACTGGAGAAGCAGAAAAGTGCATTTACATTTAGTCATTAAGCAGATGCATTTATTCAAAGAAACAACATTCAATTTTAGTATTGGAAAATATGTATATATATATATACTCATTAGGTGCCTTTAAAAAAATGTACATAAATGTCAGTGTAAAAGTAGGACATGTACAAGAGTGCAAAATAAATGCAGGTTAGGCATGTTAGGGCAATTGAAGGTGTTAAAAAAATGTGTTCTCAGGGGAGAAAAGTCTTCAAAAGATACTTTAAGGTATGAGGGACACCGCTGCCATGAGAGCATTTGGTATCCTTCCTGGTTGTTGAACTCCAAGTGAAAACAATCTGAATCAGCATTGTTCCAATGAGGAATGCAGTCTCTGAATTTAAACCTTCACTTTCTTTAGGGAAAGCACTAATGACTTGGGTTTGATCCAGACAGCCATCAGAATCAGAATCAGAATCAAATTTATTGTCGTCACTGAGCCAGCGTCCCAACACAGTGAAATGTGTCTTCCTAGTACACCGTCCAAGAGAAACATACAGAAACATACAGAAATAAATACAGAAATATGGACAGGAGTCAACGGTGCTTGGATCAGTGCTATAAGAGCGCTTTTACCGTGTCAGAGAGCAGTATACTCAAGCACACAGATGCCCAAGTACACCACCCTCCGGCCAGGGCATTTTTAGCAGAAGAGAATATGATCACATAGGGGATGGGGGGGGGGGGGGGGGGGGGGGGGGGGGGGGGGGGGGGGGGGATTTGGATAGCAATGGGTTTTCTGTGGAATATTTGTGTGATTTTTTTACTGATTAAATACTGGAAATACCACTATGTTCTGGACCATCTGTAGGGATTTCCTGCTGGGAGTCCTGCTGGAAGGACTGGGGAGACTCGTACCAGGAATTGGTATACAGATCCAGCCTGCCTTCATTATTTTCTTCTTTTGTAAAGTTCTCATGACTGAGAGAGAGAGAGAGAGAGAGAGAGAGAGAGAGAGAGATGCAACATGTTCAGAATGTGACAAGTGGTTATCAGTCATTATATGTATGTTTCTTGATGTTTGTTACAAAATGGTTAAAAAAATGGGGGGGGGGTGTATTTTTATGTGTGATGTCATGCAGTTTGGACCAATGGACCAGGATGACCAATAACTCAGTCTTAGAGACTTAGTTATGGTGGCATTCTCTTCATGCATGCGTACACGGAAGATAGATGAGCTGATGCTTATGGCTCATCTGGAAAAGAAGTTGGGTACAATTGGGTATCATCTGCATAGCAGTGATACGAGAAGCCGTGTGAGTAGATGACCAGCCTTACAGAGGTGGTAGATATGTATTGAAAAGAGAGGGTGGTCCCAGTACTAAGCCTGGGACACCCCAGTGTAGAATTGATGATACAAAGACATTTGTATCATCAGACATGACATTTTGAAAGACCGCCTAGTGATCTGTGATTCATACTAAGAGTTTTTCTTGCCTAGGATGACCATCTAAAAGAGGACAATATGAAGGAAGCCATGGGTTATTGTCAAAATCTGCAGAAAGGTCTCGTACGATATGTTGTCTCAGTGGAGACTCCACACTTAAAGTAATTTGGATCAAGGATTCGAAGAAGAAAGCCAAGACCTGTTAGGAAATCATGTTTGATACACTTGGATACACATAAGTGATATGCAACAACAGACAAAAGGTTTTCAGGATGGGAAAAAGATGGAATGAAAACTTTGTCACTTGTTCGCTAGTATTGATGTTTTGATTCCCAGTGACAGTAAGACAGCTTCAGTGCAAACCCAACCACTAGATTTAAAGTTCAACCAAACGATTTCACTAATCAAAGAAAAGGAACCTACAGGAGCTTTATATCTCTGAAATATTGAAACCTTTATACCTTCCAGGAATAATTTACCTTAGATAAGAGTTTGAGTAATTACTGGTAGTTATGGAAATGACAAATGAAAGGGGGATTTATTAGGGAAAAAAGGTGGGAAACTACAGCTATGCATGACAAGCAGTGTGCTTTTCATTTAAAATACACAAATTTGTGCATATTGGTTTAACTCTAATTGTCCGTCTCAATTAACTAATTGGCTCCATCTCACTCTTTCTGACTGAACAGCACCATTTCTTTTTGCTCCAGTTTTTATTGTCTAGTATAAAAAAAATTTAGTTTTGACTTGGCATCTGTGTTTGAGACTCATGTGTTGGGCACACAGATGGGAAAGCCGAGGATGATTAGGGTGGTATTACACCATCGCTGGCTCGGCACACGCCGCTTTAATTCCAGTAAACACTCAGACATCTTACTGTAGCTACACACATTTATGCTAGCATGCACAGCCACACTGAAACACAAGCACACGAACTCCGTGCAGGCCATGCACGTGTAATCACCTTGGTCAGAATATTCTGACCAGTCACTTAATGTTGGTAATCAAAAATGTTTAGGTGGGTCACAAGTGTCAAAGCACAGTAGCATCTGTGCGAACGCGAGGATCCAGGCTTCCCTAACAAACGCTGCACTGTAACTAGATGAGCAATGTTATTCTCTTTGTTTTTTTCTTTATTCTCTGAACCCGTCTGTGGTTTTGCATGCTATGGTTGAATGGGTCTATAGACTCAAGCTCTCATTACCACTGCAAAGTGGCAAAGCTCCTAAACACTAAAACTTATAAGACATTTTATCTAATACAGAGGTTCAAGTTGGCAGCCGATCAGCTTTCTGTACTGATTCTCTTTAAGCATCATTTGGATCTGTTCAAGTCTCCTTCAGTCAGATATCGTTCAGCCTGTCTTCTCTCTAAGGGTCTAACACAGGGGTGTCCAAACTCGGTCCTGGAGGGCCGCTGTCCTGCATGTTTTAGATGTTTCCGAGGCACAACACACCTGATTCAGTTGAACAGATCGCCACCAGCTTGTCATTCAGGTCTGCACAAGTCTGTTAATGACCCATTCATTTGAATCAGGTGCGCTGAAGCAGGGAGACATCTAAGACTTGCAGGACAGCGGCCCTCCAGGACCGAGTTTGGACACCCCTGGTCTAACATATCAGTCAACACTCACTGGAGTCTCTCCCTTTCACTCTTGGGTCAGCACACTGAACCATTGTATATAAACTGCCTGTTAGGTTTGTCATCATTTTCAGCATTATGCCCCACTATGAAGTATAATGCATCATAGTCAAATATAAGTCTTTATTCGGCTTAACAAATCATGTGTAATAAGTTCATAAATTAAAGACCCGAATTACTGCTACCAATATATAGAATAAAGCTTTTATTGGCTTTATTCTGGACACTGGACCACAGGGACTAACTCCAGATCTGAAGCAGAGAGAGAAGCTGGTGAGTGACAGGGGTTAGGCAGGTTTTCACAGTTTTATACGGGATGAGGTCAGATACCACCTGTCGGGTTACTGCTGATATGAAGGGGGACGTCCCAGGGAGAAAACGTGGTCCGTATAATGGTCCAGAAGAGTGACGAGGACTCCGCTGGTAATACAGGTCAGAGAAATCTGCAGGCTGAGCAGAATCCAGAGGGCCAGGCAGGGGTCATACCGCAGGATCTGGGAATAAACAAGTCTTCCAGGCTAGGAGCAAGGCAAGGCAGGAGTTCAGAGGGCAGAACATGGTCAGGGTTCTTCAGAGCTTGGTTCTCTCTTTGTCTTGAAAACAGGCCGGATCTCCTCGTCTGTTAGCTTCAGATAATCTGGCAGTGGTGCAGTGGCTGGGAGAGGTTTATATAGATAATTAGACAGAACACAGGTGAGCTAGATCAAGTGATTAGGGAGCTGAGGGTAAGGAGAGCAATGAGAAATGGGAAAACCCAGAACATGACATGAATACTCCAGAAACAGGAAACATGACATCATGTCTACAAACTGTTACTTAAATCCAATATTGGCACTTGGTCTTAACAGCCTCCTTGAAACGAATCAGGTTTTTTTTTTACATATAGTGTGTTGCTCTTTCGTTCTTCACTCATCATATTCTGTATGAAAATATTTAGAGAATGAGACGATATCTGCAGGCAGATAAAATGGCATTTGAGAGACAGCGGTAACACACTTGTAACAAGATAATACGGTACACTGCACTGCAGAGAGAGGGAACTCTGTACTGAATGTCAAACAGTGATGGATAGTCAACTCCACTTTTTAGTAGTATAAAAACAGTGAAAGTACCAAACAGATGCACTGATTTTTTTTTTTTTTTTTTTGGCATTCCCTTAATCATTCTTATTAAAGTTGACATCAAATGGTAATTTGCAGCTATTTTTGTCTTATCTGGGGTTTGATTAGCTTCACACCCATCTAATTTCTTTAGAATAATAAAGAAAAATGATCACCAGTAGCTACTTCCTTAAATAAGATGCTTTCTTCCATTTCTGATTGGTCAAATGTTTGGAGGTTCTTAAAGGTCTTCTGATTAGAAACATTTCAGCAAGCTTTTTGTTGTGAAAAAAAATATGTTCCATGTATATGTGTGTGTGTAAAGACAGAGTTACAAGTGACAGGACACACAATAATATCTAATTGAAGCATGACAAGACCTTATGATTCCACACTGGACTGTATCTGTGATTATCACAACCCCATATCTGTATTTCTTTGTTCTACCATGCTTTATTTGCTCTGCCGCCCCTCTGTTAGCGGTGGGGTTTACCTCAGCACGTACACAACTCCTGATGCCAGTCAGGAGCTGAACACAGAAAGTTCCAGAAATCCAGCCCCACATGTTCGAGCCAGAATCGTATGTGGAGCAGTTATGAGAGTCGTCGACAGGAGGAACTGCAGCAACAAAGACTGCACGCCAACTTCTCTGTTCAGGGCGGCTATTAAAAACAGTCCAGCTGGGAAAAATGTTTGTTGAATCCTCACAACCAAGGACACGTCTCTTCCAAAACAATGAAAACAAGAGAGAAACAGTTTGTCGGAGGCAGAAGCTCCTTTCTGGGTGCAGCTTTGAAAACTTAACCTTACATTTGACATCTGTTATTCTTTCTTATTGTGTAAGACCTGTTTTGAAAGACCTATTTTTTTCTTTTTTTTTTAAGTAACAACTTTTGACAAAGACTTGGCATTCAAATCTTTTTTATAAACAAGTAATATGTGATAACTTCAATATAAACCTGCATGTAATGAAACCTAAGACAGCTGCTGTCCGTTTTTTTTTTTTTTTTTTTTTTTTGTAATATCTAATATTTAGCAAAAAGCAAAATAAATGTACCAAAAAATGAATTTACCACATTTTGCACAACCTTAAAGATGAAGTACACACAAGAAAATAATTAAACTTTTTGAACTCCTAAACCTTCCAATGTAATTTGAGTCCTGGAGCAAAAATGGCCTTAAACGCTATAAATAATTTTCACATGGATTTTATATTTGTAATTTCCAAATCATACACACATGCAGACTTCATGTACTCCAGAGAAAAAATGAACAGAGCTAAGAAAAAAAATGAAGAGACGACTTGTAATGCATCTAAATTGAAAGGGAAATGTGCAGACAGCATGTTGAACACGTGAGCTGAGTAAGAAGAAAGATGAAAATATGGACAGAACGAAATAGAAAACTTGTCTTACTCTTTGTTAAATCAGTCTGCAGACTTTTGTGACAAATAGGAGGGGAAAGCTTTGAGAGAGGGAAAAAATGAAAGCAGGAGGAACGGGTCAAGAGCTCAATCTATCCCTCAGATGAAAAGCAAACGGCAATCGGTCCGGCACAAACATGCGTGTCATCCCCGGGAATTGGCTGGCAGTTGGTGGCTCATCAGGGTCCTCCTTTCTCTTTTTCTGTGCAAATGGGAAAGAGGTGGAGGGAGAGATGAGAAAGAGAGAGGCAGACATTTATATTTTATTGGGCTGGATGCCGTGATGCCTGTTAAACTCATGTTTCAGGTCTCCCCGTGGAAGAAGCGAAAGACGACACAGCCGAAGTAAAAGAGCGAAAGTAATGAAGGAATGGCTGAGAAGAGAGGAGAAGAAAGGGGAAAAAAAAGATTGAAATATGAGTGAAAAAAACAAGCGAGAGGAGAGGTGGAAGGGAGCGTGACAGGTTAATCTAGAACAAATATCCATAGTGACAGAACAAGAGAGCCGGATGCGGTGAGTTGTTACTGGGAGTGGATAAGAGGGGATTTACACAGTGAGTCAAGAAGGGAGGGAGTGAAATTGAAAAACAGAGAGCGACAGCAACAGAAAGACTGGCAGTAAAGATGAGGTTAGGGTGACAGAAAAGAAAGATGCAGAGACAGCCGAGAGAACTACTGTATAATATGAACGAAGCAAAAGAAAAAGGATGTCAAAATAAAAAAGTAACAATCAGAAGGATGAGAAAAATCTATCGAGACACAACTGGAGAAAATGGAAAGAAGCACACATAAGAAAAGTCAAGCCAATATGGAGTTTGTCACAAAAAGAAAGCGGCAAAGGCAGATGCAGAGCACATGAAGCACATACTGAGATGCTTAAATTGTGTGACACATGAAGATGATAAAATGAACTGACGTTTGACAAGGAAAGCCTTCAGAGGAGTTTTTACAGGAGGAAGTTTAGGCCACAAGCCACTGCAGCCTCCATCCCTGTGTCACCAAGAACATGGGTCTACCGCTGTGTTACCTGGCCCCTGGTTTATACAGAAAAGATGAATGAGAGATAAGATTGCCCCCACCCCCAACGAGTGGAGGGTGCCCTTCATGAGTTTTCTTTCCACTGTCATCTCAGGCTTTTGCAGGCCTTGAGATTAAATTGGGCTCAGATTTCAGTGTCATCATGGGCTGTCACCCTTGACAGCAGCGGTATGAGTGCAAAAAGAAAGCATTTTATGTTACTCCTAATTTGCACGCAGCTTCAGTTATTTCCTTGTATTGATATTTTGTGGCTTAAAGAGAGAAGTGGACACCCATGTAGTGCACAAGTTTGTTAGCTAATACTGGGGAGGGCGTGATGCGTAATACATCAACCAATAACATCAAGTAAGGTTGTGTCAGTGTCATATTCATTAATGCAGCATTTTTGAAACAATCTGCATCTCAGCATCTCAGCACCTCAGCTCAGTATCAGAAAAGTTCTGCATCCACATTACACCACTGTAATTCTGTTTCCCATAGCCATTCATGCTCACCGGACATGCGGAAATAACATTGCTAGGTATAACTTTGTTGTAGTTTTTTATGTATTCATTATCTTTCCTCCTACATATGTATACAGTTAGTTTTACTTTCGTAGTTTTTGTCTGCAGAACAGCTGATACTAATGGCAACAATTTCAGCAGTGCTGCCAGTAAGGATCGAGCTCTAGTAAACATCTGTCCAATGTGCCCTGATTCTGGTTTTAAGAACAAAATAGTAAGTTGTATGAGTGTGCTCTGTTTGTGTGGTGAGGGTTTTATGAAATTTATTCATTTAGATTCACTGTTTTATGCCTTTTTGTTTGTTCACTGATACAACCAGGATCACTTTTGTAGCACATTTCCAGCACAGTGGCAATTCATTAGAAACAATGGGCCTGATCTTCGGCCAGATCTACTATAGCCGGTATTTAGGCATAACGTGTGGTGGGAGAGGCATTCGCCCGAAAACAATGCAATCTTCCACCCTTGCTATATCCTCTTTCTCATTTGCATTACCCGCTACATTATGCATAGGAGTGGTTAAGGCGTGTCACTTGTTAAACCAATCAGCAGCTATTGCCTTTAAGAGCAGGTTGTGCTTTCCTTAATCCACTTTCCCTAACCCGTCATGGAGGGAGGACGGGCACGGCGCTTCTCTGACAATAAGATGAAGCACCTTGTGTATGAGGTGAAGAGTAAACAGATGAGAATATTTGGCTATATATATATTATTATTACTTTTTTTTTTTTTTTTTACACAGGCAATTCCTATCGGCTACCTGAAAGTCCCAGATAGTTGGTGCGCTCCCAGTAAACATGCTCTGGTCGCCTATGCTTTAACTGAAGAGCAAGCCGATTTAAGACAACTTCTGTAATTTTCTCAGGGGTTCAACTGAGGCCAAATCACACTTTTTATACAAGAATTAATTTGAGAGGTAGAGCCGTTTGTGCACGTCCATATATGACAAGGTGGATGCGCATTGAAGCCATTTTGACGCACTCTTGTACGAACCGACATGGGTTGTGGGTGGTCTGACCACCCGTAATGCTTTTTCCTAAACCTGCGATGGTACGATACCAAGTTCAATTCAATTCAATTCAATTCAATTTTATTTATATAGCGTCTGTTACAATGACAATTGTCTCTAGGCGCTTTACAGAGACCCAGAGCATGACCCCCGAGCAAATATCATCAACTAAGATTATATAATTAAATCCAATCAATGATAATGGCAGGTAAAAAACTCCCACGTAGGGAGAAAAAAAACCTTTATACCAAACAGTGGCAAGGAAAAACTCCACTTTAAGAGGAAGAAACCTTGAGCAGGACCTGGCTCATATGGGGGGACCTTCCTGCCGAAGGCCAGCCGGGTAGAGAAAGAAAAGAGGGGAGACAGGACAGAGAGAGGATGGAGGACAGAGAGAAGATGGAGGACAGAAAGAGGATGTAGGACAGAGAGAGGAGAGCACAGAAAAAGTAAAAAAAATAATAATAAAGAAGTAGTGGAATTGTTGTAGGGTGAATGCAAGCGAGCTATGGAGGGCCCTTGGGCGTGTGGTCAGCGTAATGAGCCATGATAGGCTCTTGAGTATCAGTAATGTGCGGGTGGGGTGTAGGTGAGGTGTGTGAGAGAAGGGGGAGGAGGGGGGAGGAGGAGGGGGTTTGGGTTTAAGAAAAGAGAAGGGTAGGATTTCAAGCAAAAGGATGCAATATATAAACATAAACAGATGGAGGCAGCAGCACTGGGATGAGATGGCCAGAGGACCAGGTCGCCGATCACCACGCCAGTCGGTACCCAAACACAAGTGGAGGAGAACCCCGGGATGGACAGAGGATGGAACTGCAAGTCAGCGTGAAACCCAGGAAACTCTGGCCTGCAAATACACAAAGAGAAAAGGGGGCAGAAACAGCACAACAAACACAGGAAAGCAAAGAAAATGGAGCACAGTTTCAGTAGCAGGGTGCTCCCAAATAATTATAAATGAGCTGGAGGAGGAGGAAGGGAGGAAGAAAGGGAAGAAAAAGGAGAAGAGCAGTGGAGACACCACTCAGCAGATCATGTTGGCGTCCCCCTGTAGCGTAGGCCTATAGCAGCATAACTATGACGAAGCTGTGATTAAGACGAGCTACTCTAGTCTTACTACTACAACTATAGTTATAACTATTAGCCCCTACACACTATAGATTAGACTAATTGTAGGCTTTACTGAACAGAAATGTTTTCAATTTAGTTTTAAAAATGGAGATAGTATCAGCCTCCTTAACCCAAACTGGTAGCTGGTTCCATAAAAAAAAAAAAAAAAAAAAAAAAAAAAGGTGTCTGGTAGCAGAAGGCCCGTCCTCCAAACCTACTTTTAGATATTCTAGGAACGACGAGTAATCCTGCACTCTGAGAGCAGAGAGCTCTATTAGGAGCATAACAGTTTGAGGTTTGAGGAAAGAGCAAAAGACACGCCCATTGCCACACATACAAAGTGAGTAAAAGAGTCTGCAAAATGTGAAGCAGCTATAGTGGGCAGAAGATGGCATTAGCGGCTAGCGAAGGTTCCTCTACACACAATTTGAGGGTAGCAGCTAGTGGTAACAGGTAAGGCGAGTGGTACAATCGGGGCCAATAAACACTGGAATAAAATCCTTTTGACAACAGAAAAAATAAAGAAATAGATAATAAAAGCTCAAATGAAAGAGATTTTTAAAAAAAAGATTACAAGAAACAATGTAGCGCAGTTATAGTGCAGTAATATTACCAAAAAAAGAGAAAAAAATCAGAGTTTGGAGTTGTGCCAAATGAATCTTTTTAAGGGTTAATAGTGTGGAGGGATGGAGGGAACTGAGACGGGTTATGCCCAGTGCACCACCAGTTGTACTGAAGTGAAGATTCAATACAACCTGTTGAATCGGAAGCATTAAAGCTTTATTGCCAAGTGGGTATTTGTCTTGGTGATGGAAGCCTTTTGTAACTGGATACAAAATAACAGCGGCATAATTAAAGAAAATAAAACTGTTAAATAATAGAGAAAATGTATAGTAAATAAATGATTACAGAGAAAACGTGACTAAAGCGAGCATATATTTGAAGTTCAGGTAGATTGCAAAGGATATATAGATACATATATATGAATCAATAGAAATATTAATGGAATGCACAAGGGTATCATATCTAAATAACTGATATCAGCACACGGTGTTGTAATACTGCTGCTATGTTACATAATAACAGTGTTTTGCAGAATTGTACCAGGACTGCATGTACTGCACATAAGTTGTCTTTGAGGTGTGGATTAATTGTTAATGAGCGAATTGCCCTCTGAGTAAAGCTGCTCCTGTTCCTGGGATGTAATGGCACTCAGTGACCTGATGCATCGGCCGGGGTGGGGGGGGTAGGTCAAACAAATAGTGGCCTGGGTGAGTGGAGTCTGACGTGATTATCTTTGCCCTCGTCCTCATCTGGGAAGAGTGCGAGTCCTGCAGAGTGGGCAGCAGAACACCAATAATCCCCTCAGCAGACCAGACTGTCCTTTGTAGTCTACTAATATGTAATTTGGTGGCTGAACTGAACCAGACAGTTATAGAAGAGGACAGGGCAGACTTAATGACTGCTTAGTTGACTGGATCAGCAGCTCCTGTGGCAGGTTGAGCTTCCTCAGTTGGCAGAGGAACAGTCTCTACAAGGCTTCTCTCTACAAGATGTGGCCAATGTTCGGTTTCTTAGCTAGGCTGTTTTATTATTTGGCAATATGAGCATTTGAAATTGATATATGAATATATGTGTGAACAATTATGCTTATTTATACAAAAGCTAAGGGAAAATATTTTAGTAATGAAGCTCAATGACACTAAAAATGGCACTAACTGGACACTCTCCTTCAACAAGTTACGTTCTAAAGCTGTGCAGCTGACAGCACGGACAAACATATGTGGAGAAACTATTTATTTTCTCACATAATTGTTAATGTGCACTTAATTCCAAATAATGTATTATGTAGAACATGGTCATTGGCCTGCATGTCAGCACAGATTTCGCAGCAACCACGTTTTTACAGCGCATGTAAAAATGCATGTGATCCAATTTGCTGCATAATCTACTTCTTGTCAGTCACTCTCTCATCACTGTGTACAAATATAAATGTAATACCACCCACGTTACCCATTCTCAAAAATAAAATTAAGCTCATCCACCAGGGTGGGGTAGTCACAAGTTACTGGTTTAGTTATTTTGCAACAGAAGATGGGTTCCATCTAAATGTTTTATACGACGACATCTCTATAGTGCTTTTCTTGTCTTGTTGATGACTCAAGGCACTTGACTTCAGTAGAATTCAGTGTTTCCCACAGCTTTTGACTTGCCCTCACCTCCAGACTGTTTACCTTGTGAACATCGTGTGTCGTTTCAATTCTGGGGTGTCAGTGTGCATTGTGATGCCGCCTATAAATTTATAAGTCGCAGAAGAAGAACTTGAGGTGGGCCTATAATTATGTCCGAGAATAAGGAGGCATGAAACCGTTTTACACAGCAACTTCACTTTACTTCCACAAGTGAGAGTACCAACAACAACAACCAGAATGCACGAACAGAATGAATGCACAGGCTTAACCAATCGAACTCCAAGTCACGCATGCAGACATCACAACACAGGCAAGGCAGTAGAGTCGAGTGCAGCACAATAGATCATGTTAATAGGCATGCATACCTAACACCCATAAATCTAGAAGACGCAGAAGAAGTCGTGGTGGAAGAGGCGTGATTCAAGCGAAGAAAATACGGTCTATTTGAAGGTAAGACGTGCCATTACAAAGTGGTAAAATAATCCCAAAGGTGGACCGCAAAACTCTAACTCATCATGTTGTACCAGCCTGTGTCTGTATCAAATCTAGATATTCAACATGTACAGAGACGTGTTATCCTGCTGTTAATGTACATTAGCCGACAGGCTCCTGTTGAGCTGCTGCCGTAGCACTGTAATGTCGCCTACATACATCAGCTCTGCTTATGATCACCCCTTTACACAGATGAATATAGAAAATTATTTTCTGAAGAAGAAAAGACCTTGTCTTGAAGAGGAGGTAGGCTCCGTATCTGTATATAGTGTTTTCAATTTAAGCTTTGTATATGTGTGTGTATAGTGCTCACAATTACAACTTTGCAACAGTTCCATTCAAAGTGCCCTCCAAACAAAAAGGTCCTTGATCTGTGTGGAAACACTGGGATTTATATATTTAGCCATTCAAATACGTGTATTGAAACAGCGCTTTTTCTCCATACCTGGATTGCATTCCTCTATCAAACAATCACATAAATATACTGATGACTGCAGAGGGCTGATGCCAGTCTTCACAGCACACTCACCAATAGTAACAATCAACAGTGGAATGTCTGGAGAGCGTAGACAGTTTCCCCTATCTGGGAAGCCACCTCTCCTCATGGGCAGACACTGACAGTGAGATATAACCCTATAGATGCTGTGCTTTTTCAAAACTTTGTAAAAGAGTCTCTGAAAATCCAGTCCTACTTGCAAAGACTGAGCTACTGGTTTACAAGGCAGTCATCTTGCCATAGCTCTTATATGGCGCAGAGACTTGAACCACCAACAGCAGACATTTTAGAGCCCAAACACTAGCGAAGGTGGACAAGCCATATAATACGTATGCCTTACATGCACCTCCCAAAACAGGTCTTTTATTCACTACTGTCTCCTTACCAGCATGCAGCTGGAGCCCCAAAAAACACTTTAAGGTTAATATCAGAAGGAACTTGAAAAAAAAATTAACATTAATGTCTCTTAACTAGGAAGAAGCTGCTCAATATAGAACAGCATGAGGAAACACTACACACAAGTCCTATGATACAATGAGGACAATCTCCGACAGGCTGCCACAACAGGAGACAGCAAAAGAAGGAAAGACTCCCCATCAAACAGGCTGAAATGCACCTGATCAGCAACTAGCACCCATGCTCATACTGCAAGAAAGGCTGTGGTTCCAGGATTGGCCTTTTCAGTCATCTGAGAAACAATCAATGAATCAATCAAAACTTTATTTATATAGCACTTTTCTTACATATAAAATGCAACACAAAGTGCTTCACAAAATAAAATAAGACATAAAACTGGAACAAAACAGACAATAAAAACCCATCCCTCTCACCCCCACACATATGACTACATGCACACCCACAAACCACACACAAGCATGTTAAGTAACATGTCAGGGCACTGAGGATCCAGGTGAGGAAAAACCACCTAGAGGCCCATCCACACCGAGAGGAGCCACGGCCTGTGGCCACAGGGGGCGCCGTCCCAGAGACCACCTCAGCCCAGATAGACCAGGATAGACTCCACACATTGTGCAGAGCCCCCCCAGTCCTCCAAGTCCGAAGGATCTTCAAGACCACGCCCCCACAGGCAGACCAGACACACCAGTGTGGAGGGACCCCATGAGGATATAAACCTCAAACAGTATTCTCAAACAGTAAAAACCTCTCAGGAGGGCACAATCATACTCAACTCCATGTGATTTCTAATGAGGATTGTTGTTGACCATATTGGTCCTAACCCAGATCTAAAACTTTCCTTTTAATCAATCCATTTCACTATTCAGGGAAATGGATCCCTGAAGAGTGAGCCGTCTTAGATCAGCAAATACAGGATCTTTCTGCCTGTGATGTGATTGTTCTCCCTTCTGTAATGCTCTTCATATCTTCCACTGTCTTCATGCCCTCTACCAGAGTCCTAAATGGATCATTATTAATCCCTTACAGTCTGATGGAAAACAGGTGCACTTGTCAACTTTGAAGCCAAGAGCAACACATGTCGTTTCAGCTTTTTTAAAGCACGCCGTGGCTGAGGAGGCTTTTTAAAAGCTGCAAATCCAAATGGGGACTCAACCCGCTGTGACTCAAACTTCTGCCTGTCCCATCAAAAGCAGCTGCCTGGCTGTCGGCAGCACAAAGGAACTGAAAGAGGAGTGGCCATCTAAACTGTCTTCACCAGGGTGCTGGAGAAAATGATTTCCATGGTTTCATGTATAGATTGGAAGTTTTGCCCTGATTTATTGAAAAGATGAAAGGAGAGCTCACAGACAGTGACATCAGCACCTGATTGGGCAGGATGTGACGGGCAGCGCAGAAGTGCAATGGTTGGCGCTGACACTTCACAGCAAGAAGGTTCAGCTGGATCTCGGTCATACCTGTCAAGTATCCCGTTTTGGCCGGGAAAGTCCCATATTTTACTCATCTCTCCCGCTATCCTCCCGTATTAGTATTTTTCCCATAAATCTCCTGTATTTTAACCTGTGGTTATTAAAAAATAATAATACCCCATCGGGCCAAGTAAAAAAAAAAAAGAAAAAAGAAAACATTCCCGATCTGAGATCTGTCACTTGCCTCGCGATGACTGCCACAGCAGTAGCTACTACGGGTACTGTAGGTGGAAGATGTCACGAGGTTAATGTGTGACATCTGATGAGTGACAGCGCGTGAAGTAAAAAAAAGATTGTTACAGAGAATAGGTCTGCGCTCTTCTCTCATGTAAAACAAACTACTCTGGACCAGTCCACAAATACACTCCTTCCAAAATAGTCATAAAGAATTCAAAGTCTGCAACAAATGAGTACAACAAGTCATTAAAAGATTAAAGAAAAGTCACGTGAAATGAGATGAAAAACTGTAAAACAAGAGCAATATGAAATGAAAACAATGTGTGGAATGAAAATCAAATGTAAATGTAAATACAAGCAATGGTAAATGAACAAAAATTAACAAAAAATATGCAAATCCCTTCAAATAAATACTCTTCATATATACCCCATTTTGTGTTTTCATTTAGGCTATAATGAATGTTCACATTATGTCAATGTGGCTTTATGCACAGCTGCACTACTTCCTGAAGTTCAGCCAGCTGCTTTGTTTCCTGTGTGCCATTAATTGATGAACTGATTAAACCAGGTGTGTCTGACCTCACAGCAATGGTCAGACACACTTGGACTGATCAATTTGTCCAATGATGGGAACACAGGAAACAAAAGAGCTGGCTGAAGTGCTGGAAGTTGTGTTAGCTGTGATTTTAGCTTTTCTGTACACCAAAAATGTAAGAGATACTGGAGCTTGGTTGGGATGGTGGGTGCCAGAAAATTTACCTTATTTTCAAATCCAAAACTTGACAGGTATAATCTCGGTTCAGCTGGGTCTTTCTATGTAGTTTGAATATTCTCCCGGTGTACGCATGGGTTTACCCCTGGTACTCCAAAACATGCTGTTGAGGCTAAGTGGCAACAATAAATCCTACTTAGGTTTCATATACATTAACCACAACGTAATTTGATTATAGGAATAGTAGGAGCAATTCATAATATGGTCTATTAAATGAATCAAACTAATTAACATGCATGTAGGCAGTGAGAGAAAGCTGTTTGCATTGTAAAAACATCTTGAGTGGCCCTTGAATGGAAAGGCACTGTATAAGCAAGTTGTTGTTGATATAAAGATCAGAGCACATGAAAACGGAGAACTAAAGGAACAAAGTGCCGCAGTCTCAGGTTCATGAACCGGGCGTTGCCCCAGTGTTACCACATCCAAGCTGTAGTCTTGAGAAAAGCACTCAGAGAGCCACCCTGATCATGAGAAAAACAAAAAAATGTCTTACTTTTCCTCAGATTCTACAAGCAAATCAATACTGGAGTTTTCCCACTGTCTCACTGTTACAGGCGACTTATGCTTCAACATCAAACCGACAACGTATATCCACTGTGGGAAAGTAGAGTAAAGACAGGGGCACAGCTGAAATCTCCAGAGACCAACATGAACGCATTAGGCTGTTATGTTTGTAGCCTAGCAACAACTGAGCTGATGACGTCACACACTCTCTTGGCAGGTAATACAGGTGAATCGTCCTGCTCAGCTTGCAGTCCTTGTCTTCCCATGTTGTCTGGAATCTGTGTGGATTAGAGTTTGGTATGGATCGCTACGGCCACCTCACCATTAAACATGCTCAATCCAATATCTCTGCTGTAACCTCATTAGCACTCCATACGTATTGATTTGTTCTCACGTTCCCCATTACAATCAAAGGAAGAAGTGGTTTAAACTTCCTCCACCTCCTTAGGATAGAGTAGGATAGGCCTATCTGACACTGTCCCTCATGAGAATTAATGTCTAGAGTTATTAATTCAACATGGAAATATGGTTAAAATTATGATTTGTGGTACAAGTTAAAATACCTGCAGGAGCAACCGTCTAATAGATTTACTGCTGAAAAGAATGAATCATCATTGAGTTCTGCAAATCAAATCAGTCTCTAAATGCACAGCGATTGTCTTTTGAGATGACAGCTGATTTATTGAATTTCTCTCAGAGAATCGACAATCTGACGTTAATTGAGCATGATGAGGTGCTTTCAGTCACCGGATTTCTGGATGTAATTCTGCCTGATGATGTTTAAATGTTGTTTCAACATGATCGGATCTAGGATCTAGAGCACATTTGTCAAACACAAGGCCCGCTACATCATTGTATGTGGCCCTCGAGAGCTTGTGCATTATTGGAGTAAAATTTAAAACAATATTTTAAGACTTAAAATAAGCTTACACCGCTTTAAAGCGCATATTGACAATAAACTGCATCTCCCATAATGCATTTCTCTGTTACCCATAATGATAACAGTATTACACCATGAGCAAGACATCAAGATGATTTTCAGAACTGATGGACTTGAGAAAAACCTCTACAAACAAACCCCAACATGTCCAAGAAAAGACAAAATTGATGCACAAGGAAGGCAGCTTCATGAACGATGGGAAAACGAATACAGGTTTGTATCTCAAGCTGAAAAAACAGTCTGTCTTTTGTGTCATGAGGCTGTGTCAGTCGTGAACGAGTTTAATCTACGTCGACATTTTGACAACAAACACGGAGCTAAGTATGCTAAATTTAGCTCACAAGAAAAACAAAGAATCGCTTTCGCTTCTGAAACCAAGGTAATGGATACTCTGAGTGATGTAAACATCACCTGTGCGAGAGCAGGGTTACAACCACAAACCCTGTGTTTAATATAATGATTTAAATATTTGAAACTTGAATACATATTAAATACAGAATCACTTATTTAACAATATAATAAGGTGTAGTTTAATTTATTTTGATTTACATTGCATTTTGTTATGTCATGCTGCCAGTCTGGCCTTTCAAAGGCAACCATGATGCTGATGTGGCCCTCAGTGAAAATGAGTCTGACACCCCTGATCTAGGGTCTGATCAGGGAAAGAATCTGTGGCGGATTTTGCTGTTTTATCCAAAACTGAACATGCACTGCTTCAGAGCAGGTTATGCAAATCCTGGTTTTAGACTCGACACAAACTCAGTAACCCTCTTACCTGGATGTGAGCAACAGGCCTGGGATAGTGTCCTTGGGTGACCAAGTTATTATCAGAGTCAGTGGAGTGTAAACTCCTGTTATGCAGTGTGAACACAACAACAACTGTCCCGTTACAGCGGAGAAATCTGCCAAAGTTAAAAGCTATGTTGTCTGAAACTGCCTTTGAGCAACATAGTATCCTAACCAGCATCATAAAAGCTTCCAAAATCAGCATTTTATTTTAAAGAAAAGCAATTAGAAAATCTGAAGATAGACAGACATTAGACCAGAGCTACAGCACGTGAAATGTGCTTTTGAAGCGTTCGTTCCAGTTTCCATTGCGTCAGTGTCGAGCTCAGTGTGAAATCTCTCAACACGATACTTTCCAACCACGTTGGCTCGGACGGAGGTTGAGATAACAACCCAGCAACTTGAATTTGTCAGTGTATGTTCTCACTTGGAGTCTTGGAAGTACCTCCAAATGAGAACACGGGCAGAGAGGCGCAGGTTGCCGTTGCCGATAATAACTAAATATGCAGAGGCATGCCAAAAAATTTATGCTGCAGTGAATAATTGACAAGATGATTAAACTGATCTCTGCAGCTCCTGTGTTGCTCCTTCCATCCGTTTTATGCCATAAAGGAGAGGACACTTGCTAAATTGGCCTCTCTGCCTTTGCAACCCAACAGTACAGCACTTGGTTCCTATTTGTTTTTTTTTTTCATTTCGAAGCCACATTTGAGTGCAAATACACATTGCACCTGTTTGACGAGGGCTCTAGAAAATAATTAAGAGCACTCAAGTATCTCCAGGTGGATTTTTCTTTTCTTTTTCCCACCTAATCTCCTCTGACGGGTTCTGTCATTAATCTTCACCGTGGAATAAGAACGAGGGAAACACACGGACAGATGACCAGATGCACATACAGCCCCGACAGAGGAGATGGGAGGCAGATGCGGAAAGAAAAGGACGGCGAGAAAAGAGAGGGAGACAGATGGAAAGATGTAGATGGATTGAGACAGCAAGTCAGGGAGGATATCTGAGCATTTGGCCTTGAGCCTGTATCAACACAGCAGGCTGACAGCTTTATCTGTAGGCTTTATTAACATGGAGAGGCACAAATCCGCGCGTGTATGCACTCCCAGACGTATACAAAAGCACACACACATATAACCTCACACGTGGATATTGGAAGCTGGGTAAATTCTGGCTAGATATTTCGATAGAAGACGATCAGCCCACGCCAAGCCCCTTCTGCTTTAGAGGCGAAAGTGATGAGAAAACAAATAGATAAACATGCAAGAGAGGAGAACCAGACGGACTGACACTGTGCGAGAAAATCACTTTTGTTAAATAGCCAGTGTGGGTGAATTAGAAGTCGACCTGTATCACGCTTTTCATTTAAGCCGGAAGCATGACGAACACTTACGTCGTCGTCCCGGTAAATCAAAGTCAATGAGTAGTTTAGAAGACTGTAAACCCCCCCGCACAAATGCTAACCTAACACCCCAGATGGTTTGTTGCACATAACCATCTGGGGAGTTGTCGTTGGAGAGTATTTGGGAAAGGGCAGGTGCGTTCAAAAAGGAAATTCCTGGCAGGTGAGTGGATGAACCATCTGTCTATCATGGGCTGCTTTTAACCAGAAACATGAGTGGGACCTCTTCAGCAAGAGCTAGATGGAGTCAAACTCTTGTCAAAGTCATTCAAAATGAGAGGAATATCAGGATGTCGGCCATGAAACGCTCCCGGTGTCATTCTGCATCGACTGATGTGATATTCCTCAGCTCTGGTGTGTTAGATCGTACCGCAGTATTTGATCTAACCTCTTCAGGTAGCAGCTGCTGATAAACGACATTCAGCCACATTGATTGGTGTACGACCACAAACACAATTAATGTGTGTATTCGAGTGTGTGTGTGTGTGTGTGTGTGTGTGAGAGAGAGAGAGAGAGAGAGTGAGAGAGAGAGTGAGGGAAACGTGGCAGCTGGTTGACACAGTGGGCACCAGGATGGGTATTCTGTCACAGTTGGCACAGGGAAGTGACATCACCTGTCACATTGTTTAATTAACACCTTGGAGTGTGTGTTTGAGTGTAGCGATATTTGTCATGTTGTGGGGACATAAATCTGTTGTTGATTGAGGGGATTTGCTTCATTTCTGAGAACACGGATCATAAGATTGGATGATTATGAGCAAAAGATAATATTATCCATCCATCCATTATTTATACCTGCTTAAACCTATGCAGGGTCACGGGGATCTGCTCTAGCCTAAGATAATATTTTGTTAAAGTTAAAGTTCGGGGCAGCCAGGTTGTAGTGGGAGTTTAGGGTTGGGACAGTGCAACTTCCTCTGAAGTGATGAAATGTGTGTCTGTTGCATTTATGTGGAGTTTAATTAGCACCCCAGTGTGTGTTTGTGTGTGTGTGTGTATGTCAATGACAGCAGAGGTCACTCCTGGGGATTTAATCTGGACTCGCATCAGGAAGTAGGATGGCTCTACTTCGTCTGATCGGAGCTTCCGCCGGCAACCCAGAGGTTCACCAGCTGTACTGTCGATGTGCTTCCTGTTACGGTGGACTCCTCCTCGTCTCTAACGCTCTTTTTTCCTCACTCACATAATTTCTCATTCCCACACAAACCCATGTAATCAGGCATGAATGCAGACTGGAACCAGAGTTGGACCTTCAGACAACATCTGTCAAAGCTTAAAGTAGAAATTAAATCCTTGACCACTTCTGTGCTTTTCACATCACACTGTTTTTAGCAGAGGGCTAAAACCCAGTACGTTTAAGTTCAGTAACTATGGTGATAATTATGTGGGGCATTTTTGAAGTTCAGTGTTTTGCACAAACGTACTGAAGTTGATGCTTTACTCCCACTGTTATTTTTGTACCTTTAAGATAAGAAGATTAAAAGCTGAACAGTTTTTGTTCCTTTCAGGTGACCCCCCCCCCCCACACACACACATACACACACCAAGATAAAACATTTAAATTAACATCCTCTTATTGTTGTATCTGTATTGTTACAGTTTCATACATTGAACATAAGTAAAGTCCATATATTATTATTAGAAGACATTTACCATATAAAAAATATTTGAGACATAACCTTAAATACGAAGGCGGCTGACCGTTTTGAAGGTTGATTTCAACCATCCATCACCGTCTGTCAGTCAGTCATACCAGGATCTGACAGGATATTTAAACTAGGCATTCAGTACATCTTGGCATCTTTTTTTCTTTCATTTTCTTTAAAACCTCCTCTTTGTTTCTTTGTTTTACTGCAAGTATAAGGCTCATCTTCAAATTCGGTCACTTATTTTGTTTGGAAAGTACTATCCTGCTGGGGATTCATTCCTCAAAAGTCAATTAACTAAAATGAAAATGAAGACACTTGAATTTTATGAAATAAGTATAATTACTCAACATCTGAAAATAAGATATTTTTATGTAAAAAGACAGTTTTTTTAATATATATAAAATGTACCATTATGCTCACCACCATCTGTCCGTTTTTTCCTCATTTATTTACATTTTCCTCTTTCCCTCTTTCTGCCGTTCAGCTACTTCATCATCTCGCTCCTTGTAACAGCAAGACATTAATCCTGGCTCTTCTCCCACATTCGCCAGTACAGATGCACATATGAGCCCACATACATTTGTGCGTTTTCACACTCAAACGTGCACCTGCTTGAATGTGAGTTCATGGACACCTCGGTGTAGACAATAGATCTAGAGAGAGATCAGCTCTCCTTCTTCAGCCCTCTGGTACATTCTGTTAATTTTATTGCCACACAGCTCAGCGGTACAAATGAAAAATTTAAAAGGAAAAACAGTCTTGACATTTACAACATTAGATGAGCTTCAGTGCAGCAATGAAACATAACACGATCGGTAGATATGCAAAGTGCCAGAGACAGTTATACACTCGATCATATGCAGACAAATGAGTTGCACGATTTTATATTTGATGTAGCCATGGTCAAAGGCTACAGTTTGTATTCAAATGTCTTGTTCAGAAGTCTGTTAAGTCTCAGTAGTCTTTCACTGATGCAACAGAAACAGCAGTCACTGTGATCTGACCAACAGCATTAACTTCATTCACGTGTGAAGGATTAATATTCAACTGTGGTCCAAATACTATGACAGGAAGTAAAACTAAATAGTTGTAAATCCACATGTGATTCATAAAAAAATAAATAAAATAAATAAAAATGAATGCAGAAGTCAAAATAGAACATATTGTAGTGATCTGGCAGGTCCTCCTGGGTCGTTTCCCAGCATCCTTTGCAGCCCTGGTTGTTTTGGTGTGTATCTGTGTTTATTTGTTAGCTATTTGATTTAATGCTGCAATGTAAAGTCTGTTGTTAGTTTGACCCCCTGTTGATTCAGACCCCTTACATTTAACATGTTAATTTGTCTTATCGTGAGTTAAGTCTGTCTGTGTTCCAATGAGCAGCCGTGTGTTCATTTTACAAGTGTGTGTGCAGAGCTTGGAACTTTCTCTGTGGAGAATCAGGAAGTTGACATAAACATCTTTAGTCAACACCAAGACCAAGTTCTACAGCAATATTGTAGTAGAGCACTCTGGTCTCAGTTCTTTGTGATGTTTTAGTTTTAGATTTTTGTCATTTGGTTTGTGGATTTTGCTTGAAAATTGATTTGTTAATGATGCTTTGGACTGTGACACCACTGTCATCCTGTGACTTCCTGTTTTATCTTTTTATCTTAGAGCCACTCTATGTAGCAGCACCACATCTGACCACATGGGGGCAGCATATCACCAGGAAGTGCATATATGTACAGTGATCCCTTGCCAATTCGCGGTTTAAGTTCCGCGGTTTTAGTTATTTGTGGATTTTTCAGAAATATATAATATAATTTAAAAAAAAATTAAAAATCGTGGCCCCATTAAGAAGGTGGCCTTATGGGTAATGATGTGGCCTTATGGGTAATGGAGTGTGTGTGTCGTGGGACGGCAGAAGTAAACGGGGTTAGATGAAAAGTGTAGTGAGCATCAACATCAGCTCAGCGTGTATAGATTTACATTCTCTGTTAACCGACAGGAGCCCAACAATACAACCTGTGTGATGTTACAAGTTCCTGCAGTACCAGAATAAAGTGCTCGTTCCATGCAGAGAAAACCAGACTTTTTGTTTTGTTGTTGTTAGCGTGTTAGCCGCTAATTACGAGCCAAAAATAGCACAATACCAGCAGTTTGTTTACTATGGTTCAGAGACCAGAGGCTGTGAAGGAAACAGAAAGACCACAGTTGAGCCTTTGTCTTGTTTCACTGCAGTGCCTCACTACTTTTTTGGGTTTTTTTTTTTTAACATATTTTAAACACATGATTGAGGCTGGGGGGCTCCAGATTTTGATTTTCGTGGGGGGTCACCAGTCCCCATTACCTGTGAAAAATAAGGGATCATTGTTTGTGTGTATATGTATATGTGTGTGTGTATAGATGGATAGATGGATAGATGGATGGATGGATGGATGCAGTATGTGTTAAGGGTTAAAGCATAAGTGTTTTTCATTTTCTCATTCCTTCACCCAGCAACCATGAGTCATGGACTGCCAATCCCAGAGTGCATTAGCTGAAAAAGTAAAAGGGAAACTGTCAAGTCTGACACATTTCCACACATGCAGATCAATATAGGCTGATGGGATTAAACTAAAAAAAAAAAATAGAAATTTGGTGGGAAACAAGAGCCACAAATACAGAAATTAAAACATGGTAACCCAAAAACTAAAGTGATATCAGTAAACTGACGTTAACTGTGAAATTTTGTCAATGGTAGTTTCAGAAAAAATATTTTCTGTCATGGTAGATTAATTCCATATTGAAAACATGTTTGGTAGCTGATTTGATCGTAATCACAATAAAAGCTGTGGGAGTTTTGATAATTTGATCAAAAATGTACTCCCTATAAAAAAAAAAAAAAATCACATTAGTTGCACTACTTAAGGATCTAGTTCAATATTTGGCAAAGCAAACATGAAACTCAATATGACATTACTTTTAGAGAAGCCAGAGGAACTGAAAAACAACAATAGCTCGTCATAACTGCTGCTCCTTAGGTTGATTTGAAGAATCCATAGAGATAATTTTGCTTGGGAGGACTTTGAAGTCTGGAGGCCCTGACTTCAAAAGCATAGAGCCAGATGCCTTTGATTTTTAAGTCTTGAATAAGGTACAACCAACTTGCCCTGGGCTGTAATAATTCTGTAACGTAAAAGGAAGCTTGATCATGCAAAGCTTTCAAAGCGGCAACAAGGATTTTGAAAAGATCTTTTTTTTTTTTTTTAATGAACAAAGGGAGCATACAGTAGAAATTATCTATTGTGAACAAAAGAAGGACCAAAGAGACCTAAAGGAAGCGAGAGTTTCTGTGAAGGCAGGAGAACAATAAGGCAGTGTGCAGACAAATGGCTCTCAGTGCTGCTCACTAGCTGGATAAAAGACAGGTCTTAAACTATGACCAAGGTCAACTCCCCTGCTTCCTGGCTCATCCACACTGACATATTTACACCGCTATCGCTACACTCTCTGTGCTCTGTGTCTCTGCTCTATTTTTTTTCTCCCAGCCCTGCTGCTCCATCTCTACCAGTTGCTCCCTCTCTCAATCACTCAGCAGCAGCAACACATAAACAACATGGCTGCAATGAGCAGAAATGGAAAGTTGAATGTTTCTGATCAGGACAAATGTGTCAGCAGGCACCTCTAACTTGATGCATACACCCAATTCTTTTGTTATAGACTCATTCTTAAATTGAATATCATAGAAGTATAAAGATACATTACATGTGGTGTTTAGGACCACTTGGTTTATTAAACTCAAGTTTTCTGCCTTAGCTGCAGCTCTGGCTCAGCTGATTCCCAACTCATCATTTAACCCTGTACTATGCACAGTATTTATGTCTTTTTTTGGCTATTTTAGTATCTCCAGACTTGCTCTTAAAGTTGAAGTCTTATTTATGTTTGGTTTTACTGCATCTCAATCGTCTGCTCGCTCTTCACCAGACTGATCCTGCTAAATTTTTCTACCAATTCAATCTTTAACCATAAACTATTCATCTTGTGTGTCTTTACTCCAAGGGTTAGAGCCATAATATCCTGTAGTTTCCTGACCTTCCATTTTTTTTTTCTAAAAAACTCTTTGGGCATGTACGGGTCTCTTTTATGATTTTTAAATGTGCGCTAATCTAATTTTCACTCTCATTTTTAGCCATGCCCCACACGTTAAAACATTGTTTGCAGCCACAACTAAGCAAACATGCTAATAAAAACAGCACAAAAGGAGCAGGATTTTACCAAATGTGAAATAAAGGCGTTGATCAGTGAAGCAGAGAATAGGAGAAGTCCGTTTAAACGATGGGCCAAACAGCACATCAGAGATACATTGGATCTGCAGATAACTGTTTTCTTAAAAAGCTCTTGGAACCTGAAACCAACCAATGATCCTCCCCTGGAAAATCTGAAAGGTCTCTGAACATTTGTTCTCCTGTTAAAGTCCCATCAGAAGTAGAAACATCCAACGCCTGAATAATAGCCATCCTGGTGAACAACTGTTATCCACAGCTCCTATAATTTCAATCAAATACAGAATACATCATGAAAAACCGGCATGAGAGAAAATTACTACAATACTGTTTTTAGTGAAATTGTCTGTGTTTTAAGACTGTTTTTTGTGAAGACAGCTGGGATGAAGTCCAGCAGACCCCCGTGAGTCTGAGTAGGAAGGAGGAGGAATAGATGATGGATTGTCTGCTTCAAGTTAAATTGCTGTTGCCTTATTTCTCCAGATCCGCTTTCCCATATCAGTGTGTTCTCCATCAGATGCAGATTATTCATTGCACATTTTTGTCACATCTTTTTGTTCAAGTTGTGGTTCTTGTTTTGACTTTCTAAGATTACTTTTATTTTTAAGTGTTCAACTTTTTCCCCATCATCCATCCATGCATGCATGCATGCATGCATCCATCCATCCATGCATGCATGCATTCATGCATCCATCCATCAATCCATGCATTCATGCATCCATCCATCAATCCATGCATTCATGCATCCATCCATCTATCTATCCATCCATCCATGCATGCATTCATGCATCCATCCATAAATCCATGCATTCATGGATCCATCCATCCATCCATGCATGCATTCATGCATCCATCCATCAATCCATGCATTCATGCATCCATCCATCAATCCATCAATCCATGCATTCATGCATCCATCCATCCATCCATGCATCATCATCATCCATCAATCCATGCATTCATGCATCCATCCATCATCATCCATCCATCCATCATGCATCATCATGCATCCATCCATCCATGCATCATCCATCCATCCATGCATGCATCATCATCCATCCATCCAATCCATGCATTCATGCATCCATCCATGCCTATCTATCCATCCATCCATGCATGCATTCATGCATCCATCCATCAATCCATGCATTCATGGATCCATCCATCTATCCATCCATCCATCCATGCATGCATTCATGCATCCATCCATCTATCCATGCATGCATCCATGCATCCATCCATCCATCCATCCATGCATCCATGCATCCATCCATCCATCCATCCATGCATCCATGCATGCATTCATGCATCCATCCATCTATCCATGCATTCATCCATCCATCCATCCATCCATGCATGCATTCATGCATCCATCCATCAATCCATGCATTCATGCATCCATCCATCAATCCATGCATTCATGGATCCATCCATCTATCCATCCATCCATCCATGCATGCATTCATGCATCCATCCATCTATCCATGCATGCATTCATGCATCTATCCATCCATCCATGCATTCATGCATCCATCCATCAATCCATGCATTCATGCATCCATCCATCAATCCATGCATTCATGGATCCATCCATCCATCCATCCATGCATGCATGCATTCATGCATCCATCCATTCATGCATGCATTCATGCATCCATCTATCCATTCATGTATCCATCCACGCATTTATCCATCCATCCACCCATGCATCCCATCCATCCATCCATCCATCCTCTATACCTCCTCCTTCCTATTCAGGTCTTGGGGACCACTGGATCCTGTCCCAGGTCTCCCCAGGTAAAAAGGTCAGGTACATCCTGGACAGGTCACCAGTCCATCACAGGGTCACATAAATACTCTCCATGAAACAGAAGATCAAATACAAGAAATAAACACTAAATTCTAGTGAATACTAGTTAAAGATATTTTTATGTGACAAGAAATCTTGTTTCCAAATACTCGATTAATTAACGCCAGCAGAGTAAGCTTATGTGGTTACTTGAAAAACACGATTTTTATTGTGAAAGAGAAATGTTTAAAAAAAAAAGAAAGGAAAAAAAATCTGGGTGTCGTTGCCTGTTTAAACAGTAATTAAGGCAGAGAAAACATTCTCATGATACTAAAAATAATCTGTGAGTAAATCTTATTTAAAAAAGGGTAAATGACCTCATATGTCCAAATTTAAGATCTTTAGACCCTGACAAGAATGGAACAATTTCTGGTAAACAGACAAGTACAAAAACACAAAAAGATACTTTTTCGGACTGTGGGAGGATCCTGGAATATTAAAAAAAAACACACACACACAAGCAAGGGGATTCATCTCAGACTTGAACCAGGAACTGTTTATCAGCCATAACAATAAGACCACCCATCTGATGTTCAGTAATTCCTCCTCACGCTGATAAGAGCTCCAGCCAATCAGGACATGAACAAAGATCATCTGGGGGTGTCTTGAAATGTCCTGCATGTTTTCACACTTCACCATATCAGTCTCAAATACAGTATATGATCTAGAGCTCCTTTCATCAGCTCGTTGCTAATAACTTGCTCAACAATGCTCTTTATTATTCAGCAGACTGAGCAACAGTGACACACGAAAAAAAAAATCCAAAGATCCAAACATATTTTAAAATATTATTTAAAGGGCTGGGAAATGATTGAAAATTTTTATTGTGATAAATCATATGATTTCCCCGATTAGTCATGATTAATCACATTGTATACGCAGAATCAAATAATGAATTCAAAAATAGTGTAAAGGGTAAAATGCATTGAAAAGTGTTCTTATTTAAATGGTAGCAGAACATTATTTAAATGTTCTGCTGCCATATGAACTAAAGTGCCATAACATTTGCTGTTCAAACACTTTAAACATCAGCACTTGTCAGTAAGACATATTTAGTGTAAATCTCATCTTAGAAAGTGAAAATAAAATAAAGTTTATTGCTACTGCCAGGGCATTAATGTCATCATTAATGCCCTAGTCTACCAACTAAATCCTGAGCCACTATCATAACATTAAAACATTAAAATTTCTGAGGTAACAGCTGAAACTTTAAATGGGGAGTTCAACTTGGCAGTTGTTACAAATAACCTTGTTTCTGTCAAATCCGCCATCTGGGACTTTAAAATAAAAATGTCCACATGAAAGTTCCGTAACTTTACTGCTCTCCACGTCTGTTTTAGCTTTTCAGTATGTTTACCCGCCAATTCTCTTCCGGTTCTGCAACAGCCAGTAACAGACTTTTCAAAACAAAAGCATGTGCGCAACATGCATTAATGCGCGATACAATAAACGTCGGGGTTAAAAATGCATTATCTTGCCCAGCCCTAATTATTCATTATCGTGTCTCCTCCCGTCCTTCTGTTCTTGTCTGTCAATCTTGAACGTCAGAAAACAGGTGAGTGGAAAGGTGATGTAAAAACATATATGAACAATATATAAATACGTTTTACTAAATAAGCATGTCCTGACAGTCCAGCTGTTTTCACTAATAAATCCTACATGATTGTGATTATCGGATGAGCCACTGTGTTCAGATGCTGTGACCGGAGTATTTCCTCCTCCAGGTGATTGGGGCTCTGGTGAGCATTCAACAGCCTGACGGTGACACATGGATGCAACGAGTTCACTGTCCTGTGTTTCAGCTGCTGAGCACCACTTACTCCAACAGGGTCAACTGGACTGAGTCTCTTTCATTCTTGGTCTGTTGGTGTTCACGAGCTGTGCCATACTATTTTGACATTTTTCCAGCTGGCTTTAAGCATGAAAAGCCAGTTACTATGTCAGAATTATCCTCTTTAAGTGATAACGGCAGAACTGTGCATCTAAGTAAATCATGACGGATGGAGATTGTGCAGGATCCCGTCTGGTTTGTCACTGGGCAGCTGTGTGTAGCAGACTTAATGTTGCTTTTCTGCTCTTTTGGAAGTTTTACAGCAAACCAATTTACCAAAAGCAATTGTCAATATCTCTTATTGGAAGGAAGGAAGTGTTGCCAAGACGAGTGTGATGAAGGTAATGGAAGTAAAATATGAAGAAAGGAAAGAAAAATCGAAAATGAGCAGGTTGAGAGTGAATGTTCTGTGTGTGTGTGGGTGCGTGCACATCATTTAGCATCCCTGCATTGTTCGTGGGTCTACATTTCCCACAAGGCCGTGCGTGAGAGAGAAAGCGGCTGGTCCCCGGGGACGGTGACAGCGGCAGATCCATTGTTGTTGCGGTGATGTATTGCAGGGAAACCCCTGGGGGCAGGAACCACTTATTTAGACATCAAATTAAGGTTGAAGACACACGCACGCACACCCCACATAACCACATAATAAGTGTGTGCAAGTAAGTGTACACACACACACTCAGAAGTCGCCTCTGCTCGAGGCAAAATAAGGATGTAGGTGCATTGCAGGGGCTAGCCATGCAGTCTGTGTTTGAGATTTGCTTTTATTTGTAGAGGCTATTTTTTTGTGTGTTATCAGATCTGTGCTCAGCCTGAAAGTAGTTGGGAGTCACCAAAAGGATCTTTACAAAGATCAGTTGCCCCACCTCTGCAAAAGAGAAACTGCTTGATAAACTGAACACATTCCAGCTCCCGGTGCATTTATTTGGCATCAGTGTTGTTTTGTAATCAGATCGAAGGGTTTTTGAACTCATCATTAGATGATCAATATCGCATGGCGGTTAATGACCTTTTCATATTAACGCTGAGCCTGTTTAAAAAAATATTTTTCCCGTCTGGTGCGCAGTAATTAATTTTCATGATCGTGTGAATTAATAGAAAGGACAACAGAAAGCAGTGACATGTTTGTAAAAGACTGTCAGTTATGGTCCAATATTCAAATAATAAATGACAGAAAACTGGTGACAGTGATGCACAAGTAAATTCTTGTACTGTGTAATTAGACGATAACTGTCTTCAAGTTTGGAGAAAGTGGAACCAGTGAGTGTGAAAGTGGAGTGAAATGAATCTGAGTGAGTCTGAGGAGCGCCACAGAGCCAGCGTTGGACTCGTTACTACAGAGGAGACTGAAGTGGTTATCCTGGATGCCACTCTGGAGAAATGTGGGAAGGCAAAAGGATATGAAAGACATGTGTGGTAAATTGGCTGAGAAGGTGATTGAGTGAGGTGAAGAGGTGCATCGTGGGTGATAAACCCCACAGTGAGTGCACTGATTGGATAATTGGATGACTGAACCTCGCCAACAATGCTCCTGTGGTGCGAAAAAAGAGGAAATGGTGAGCTAAGTGTAAGGATAGAAGCCCGGTGAGCTCAGGAAAATGGAGCGATATGAGATTCTTTTCCACAGAAATTTCATTTTCAGCTGTATTTACGAGACGCTGCTGCATTTCTAGCCATCCTGGAAAAGGATCCCCGCTCATATTTCTTTCTGCTCTTCTTGAGATTTTTACTGACTTTTTTTTCCTCCTCAAGTTGAAGGAATAAAAGTTTTCTGTACAGACTGTTTATTCATTTCAGACAAAAAAAAACTCTCATAGAAACTTTCATAGAAACTTGAATCCATAACATTGTTTGAAATTTGCATCGCAGACGAGCCCACTGTTGGTCACAGTCTCCGTCCACACGTCACACTTTTTCTCTGAAAAGCCACAAAGGACTCACAAAAGATTTAAAAAAAAAACATTGCTTTGTAGTGAAACTAAATAAAGAAATCCACCGCCATCGATTATGCCTCCTAGTGAAGACTGATTAAGCAATCAGAGAAGCTGCGTCCTAAGTATTTGAAGGCTGGTTGCATCACAGCTGCACATCAGGCCCCTCTGAATGCCGTCTACAAACGTATCCTGGTTTTCTTGGCCTGAGAAGGATGAATCAGGTGGATCATGTGCAGCTTAGCATTACCAAAATTCACTGTGCATGTGGCCGTGGTTGGCATACGTGGCTGGACGGCAGTCCTCCGGGCCTGAGATCGATCAGGCGCCAGCGCCAGCGGTCAAGTGTTGCCATTTCCTCTACTTGTACATTACTGGATCAAGATGTGTTTTGCAGGACGGACCAGTGAAGCTGTTAAAGCTCTAGTGGTGTCCAGTCCAGGTTAACAGGGAGTTGGAGCAAAACTGTCTCTTGTCAAACAACACTGAAAGACAAGGATGGGAAGGATTGTGAGACCATCACTGCAAATAGTAATTATAGAAAAACCATAACTTTGTTTCAGATCTTCAACACTCATGTTTGATCCCATCTTAAGGGCCGTGTATACTCTCGCGGCAATGTGTCGCCGTCAGCTTGTCGCAGAGATGCCGCCATCACTTTTGATTTATAATCAGCATCCACCAAGGGTGGAGTAGGGTGGGGGGGCATCTCTGCGTTGTCTGCGTAGGTGATGCAGAAGACCTGACGTTCGAAGTATAAATCAGGCTTTAGAGTTCTTAGTTTTGCTCAGCACGGTCACAATAAACATTTAAAGTTTCACTGCAGGTTTACGGAAGCAGCTCTTCATTATTGGCATTTTATGGAGATTTAATTCACAAGAAGATTTCCTGATCACTGAAATTGTAAATTTGATACCAAATTCTAGTCTTGACGTATGTACAGCAACTATTTATGGAACTTCACTTAAGGGGGGTTCCTACGGTTCCTGGTTAATTGTTTGTCTGTGTGTGTTTGTCAATAATGCTATTCAATACGGTACAGTAATTAAGCCTACTTGTTCTTCTGGCACTCGGTTTTACTTTCTGTCCGGTATGTTGAGGAAAGTGTGTTTGTGCACGTCATGATGTGTGACTCAGCAGGCCGGTGTGTCTGCGTTTGTGCTGCCATTCCCCGGCTGAAGCAGCAGGCAGGTCTGAGCAGGTATATCTGAGCTGATTCAGCAGTCAGCGGTGCAGAGAGAGAATTAAGGGCCGGACACATTCACATGTGCACGTACATGCACGCACACTCACACATGGACACTATCTCAGTCTTCAGAAACTTTGACACACACATGATTACAGCACCTGCGCGCACACACCAAACACTCTTACACGAGCGGAAAAAAAAAAACTACACACACATACACAGCCTTCTGGCACATACGCCTAATGGAAATAGGATTAGATGTTGCAGTAGTTATTACAGGAGAGTGGCGCGTGGCGCTGAGCTCGTGCAGGTCACACTGTCCTCTCGCGCGTATGCGTGAAAGCAGAAGTAGAGACGGACAGAAGCGTGTTTGTGTATGTACGTGTCCCCAGACGATGCATGTCATATGTTATGCATGTAAGCAGGGCATACGTGCACATGCTGACTTACAAGCTGCACAGATCAGACTCTATTTACAGCATGAGTTCGGTTTCAACATTTTTAGATGTACTTTGTGAGGTTGTGATTTAGAGAAAGAGTCTTCAAAAGCAATTAACTTGAAGTTTGTTTTTTTTTTACCAAAACTGGTGGACATTAAAGAATAAACATACCAAGTTAAGAAGAATTCCTGAAGCCCTCCTGCTGTTTTTCATTTGCATTTGTCTATAAAAAAAAAAGTGATTTTGTTTTTCTACTCTCAAAGTTTTGGTTCTGGCTTGCAAATGTTTCCTCTGTTTTTGACAGTCAAGCACAGCTTGGCCTACACCACCACCTGCTGACTGCACTTTGCAGCCTAATGTGTCCACTAGAAACCAGCTGTTGGGAACTTCAAAAGGTTTTCATCACTGTTGCTGGACTGTTTTCAAACCGTTTCCCCCCCAATCAGACTTTAACTAATGTGGTTACTGTCAGTTCAGTAAAGCTACTACACGCCCGTATTTAATGAGCTCTTCACCTTTGTTGAAGCAATAGTATTGTCAGAAATGTAACTTCTCTCGACTCAAGAGATTCAGTGCAACTATTAACCTGTTAAGATTGGAAAATATTTGCATTTTGCCTGAACAGCCAAACATAATCGGAGAAGATGTGTAAACTTGTTTGGCAGGTTTAAACACCATACGTACCACATGCTTCTGATCTAAGTATTTTCTTCACACCGGACAGTCTAGCCGGTGGTGGTAACATAACGTTGCCTCTGTGAAAACGAAGTTTAGTAGGGACCTTTAATCTTGGCTGAACTGATGACGTGATCAGCTTCAAATTCGGGACTCACAGGCTGTAAATAAGAAACAGATAAACGAACATACTGCAGTCAAAACTGTGGATAAATTCAGCATAAAATGCATCATATAATGTCAGGGGTCCCGTTCGGTTTTTTTTTTTTTTTTTTTGTCTTGTCTTGTCTTTTTCTGCA
The DNA here is from genome assembly GCA_018398805.1 of Hirundichthys speculiger. Classification (NCBI taxonomy): domain Eukaryota; kingdom Metazoa; phylum Chordata; class Actinopteri; order Beloniformes; family Exocoetidae; genus Hirundichthys; species Hirundichthys speculiger. The sequence continues at coordinate 55,951 of JAGFBZ010002127.1, forward strand.
CAAGAAGCAACAGTTAAAGTAGACTTAGTAGTGCCATACCCATATCTTGTGCCCGCACACTCGTGCCAGACTGAATGACGACAACTCTCCATCTTAATCTTGAGCTCACATTCATACGCAGGCCGTGCTGCCTCTGCAGGGAAGGATGTGCTCTCCTGCACGTGTCTTTAAATATTCTGCGACACAAATATTGTCTCAGCCAAACACTCAAACACATGCAAGAGAGGGCCTAATTCTGGAGTTCCAAACTGATCAAACTGCGTGACTTGTGACAGCACTGCAAACATTCCTGCCTCATTAGCAGAGGTAACCTCAGCGTGTGTGTGTTCAGGTGCATTCGTGTGAGCAGATTTATGCCTGACAGCCCGGCTGCCTCGGCATATATTTCTGTTTGTGTTTTAGTGAGTAAAGTCTGCAGCGCGTGCAAAGACTGTGTGTGTCTATACCTGATTAGTAAAGAGGCATGACCGTGTATTAAAACCTGCATGCGGATGCATGTGCGCTAGCCCATGTGCGGAGAACAGGCGTGCGTGTGTGCTTGTGTGTCTTTGTATGCATTTGCCCCATGGGGATGACGTGACGAAGCCTGTGGTGTGATGTTCGAGGTAAACGGGGATCATTAGCATAGCGACAGCCAGCAGTACTCGCACTGTGGACGCGCCACCTGGGAGCCTGATAAAGGCGCGTGCGCACGCAAACACGCGCGCATACCGGCAAGGAAATTGTGCATAAATAATATGCATGTGGAAAGTAATCCACAGTCACTTCATTTGCGATGTAAGTGAACAGAAACAGACGTGCGCGCACATTTAACACTAGATATTACATACATTCAATCTCATCTCTTTCTGGAGCATCGCTGTTGTGTCTTTATGGAAATTGACTGAAGGCGGGGATTGGCTTTTTATGTCTGATTTATGTTATCCACTGAGTGTGTTTGTGTGCGTGCGCGTGTCCGTGCGCGTGTGAAATTGAGCCCAGACAGGGATTGCGTTTTTATGCCTGTTTTATTGGACAGCCTCTATTGCTGTCAGGACAGAGGGGAGGGGAGGGGAGGGGGGGGGGGAGGAGGAGAGGAGGTAGGAAAAGGAGAACAAAAGGTGATCCAAAGATGAGACCTTAAATTGGACAAAAATTGAACATGCTGAAAGGAGATGAGTGAGGAGGGACAGAGGAGTGGAGGAGGTAAATGAGCCCCGGGAGACGAGGGAGACAAAAGGAAGGGAAGAGGAGCGAAGGGATTAGGAGAGAACTAGTGCGTCTACATGGGAAGTTTAATTCCTCTTTAATTCAAATTAAAATGAAGATTAGATCAGATTAAAAATGATTAAAATTTCCATGTAAACACCTAATTCCGAATTAAAACGTCCATTCCAAATTAGACTTAATTCCGAAGTAAGTGGCTGGTTTATTCTGATTTTAAATCTGAATAGAATAATTCCACGGTCATGTATACACTCATTCAGCTTTAAATTAATTCCGGTCTTTCTTCGCATGCTCGTTCTCTTGCCCGTCTGTCACGATGACGTTAATATTCTGCGCTGGGCTTGTTTTTGAAAGAAAATCATCGACATGATGTTGTCGTGCTGCTGCTTCAAAAATAAAATCAAAACAAATCCAAAAAAGATGCTAATAATGTAGTCCTCCATGTTGTTGCTAATCGAGTAAGATGTTTTCTTCCGGTAGACGTAAATACGTAAAGATGTCCGCCCCCCCATCCAATCAGAGCCCTTCCCAACCCCCAGACCTTAAGCGGAATTGGATAAAGCCGATCAAACGTGTTTTCCATGTAAACCTCAATTCGGAATTACTATTTCCATGTAAACTCGAAGAAAAATAGTTTAATTCGGAATTATTTAATTCGGAATAATTAATTACGAATTAAAAAACATGTAACCGTGGCCACTGAGAGAAAATGTGGGAAAGATTCTTAAAGTTTGTGCAGAAATGCAGAGACAAATAAAAATGAGAGGGTTTGAGGTAGAACGGATAAAAATAGAAAGCAGACATCTGAAAAAAAAAAAGAAAGAAGGGGAGAAGGTAAAAGTAAAAACACAAGTAAGACCAAGAGGAGAAGATAAAAGAGGTGTTCGGCCGATCAATCCTCGCCTGTTCACAGGGGCAGGCCATTTTTCAACCCCTTGTTTAGCAACCTGTGGCGCTACACACTGGAACACAAAACACCACGTTGCTGAACAAGCCCCCCCACCACCACCACCACCATCCACCACCCACCCAGCGCCTCAGGAAAGCAGTGGCTCTGTGTGTGTGTCAAAAAGGGTAACAGGAAAAGCATGAGAGTGATTTCCCTTTCTCTGTTTATTGATATTCTGCTTCTCTAAATACAGAGCGATCTATCTCTGCTGTGGCACGCATACGCGCATTTAAAGCATGCTTACAGGCAAGCTTTACACAAACACGCACACACACACACACATGCACATCATAGATGGGATGAGAGAGAGAGAGAGAGAGGAAGAGAAAACAACGGAGGATTGCGAAGGTGTCAAAGTGAGCTTTCTTGTCAGTCGCGCATAGAAGGATGAAACTCCCCGTCGTCTCCTGGGCTAAAGTGCAGCACCGGAGAAACACTGACTTCAGTGGGCAGAAATAGACAAACCAACGGCAAGCAGCGCAAGACGTCAAAAACAGAGGATCACTGGCACTAACTGGAGCAAAATATAGGTTACAATTACAGAGCAAGAAGATTTAAATAAAAATAAACTCTGAGGAGGTGTAGTTTCCAAGCCAACCTAAGATGGTGCAGGTGATGATGTTTCTAGGCAGACGGTGAGTGGCTCTCATCAATCTATCACAGGAAGGGATGGTGCTGCTGTGCCCTCTAAACAAGGGACGGGGTGTTTGTAGTCCTTGTCAGGTCATCTGTGATGATGACCCCCAGAAACCGAGTACTGGTGATAATCGTGGGTGGGGGGGTGAACTTCCTGGACTGGAGTAAGTGCTTCCCACTGAAGTTGACAGTTCCCTGTTATAGTTATATTTCATGACACTGTTGACATTCGCAAACTTGATGACATGGTTTGAGTTGTACTTGGCTCAACAGTCCCGAGTCATCAGGGGAAACGGCAGAGGGCTCAGACATCAGCTCTGGGGAACGCTTGACATCGGGACAGTGGTCTCTGAAGGGTCTTTACCATTCAAATTGCTTGGGATCTGTTTGTAAGGAAGTCTAATATCTGGTTCCCTGGGTGGTATTTACATCCAAGGGACAAAGTAGCTGTTCTTATTCTTCAAATGCGCCTGGCTCAGGTGAAGTGGATCACGAGTAGAGCAGTTAGGACGAAGGCAAACTGAAGTGTGTCGGGTGTTTCAGGGATCCTGGTTGTTATCCGGCCTCTCAGTGCACTTCATCATGATGACAGCGTGCTACCTGGTAACGGCCAATGAGAGGTGATGCTGCTGTCTTCATCAGAGTTATGTTGGCGAATGGCTTAGATGGGTGTGTGTTGGTCTTCACAGTTTCTGAGAAAACACTCTGGTTTTCAGTACCTTCAGCATTCTTTCTTGACGTCGGCTTCATTAAACCTCAAATAAAGTTTTGAGTAAGTCTGCGTTCCAATCTCAGTGAGAGTGTGTTAGACGAGAGAATAGATGTGAGTACAGATTTGTGGGGTTTGGCCTTTGGTCTAGCACCATTAGTCCCTTTTTTAGTGTTTCCTTTCACACTGTTTCTTCCATTATATCATGACAACAGGCGTGTCTGCTGTAGTCCAGGCATCTGGTCCTGCCGGCATAGAAACCCCCAAACACAAGAGTCTTCATCCCAGAAGTCAGGAAACAGCTGAAATATCCAAAACATCAACAGTATTAGCAAAATCTCAGATATGTACAGTAACTATAGATTATGGGCTTAAGTTACCTTATGACAAAAGGAACATAAAAGATGAAAAAAAATAGTATCAAGAAAGAGGGAGAACTGAGAGGAAGAGGAGCTAAAAGACAGTGGTGACATCTGTATCACCAACAACGCCCTTCAAGAATAGAGAACAAGAGATCTTTCCTCCCCTTATCTTATCTTTCTCATTTTGAGTAGCACGTGTTGTCCTCCTGTTTTATTCTTCCAACCCGTCTCCAGAGGAAGAGGCATTGCAGTACTTCTGGTGATTATTCTGGAGCCTTTTATGGGACAAACATTCTCATCCTGCTGCCTTTTACTTCCTTCAGTCTCTTATTGCATAATCAATCCCCTGTTCCCCTTCCTCACTTAATAAACACAACTGCCAATGACTTTCAACTCATAGTTCTTCCATATCTTTTTTTTTTTTTCATTTACGGGTTCATATTTAACTGAGCCGCAAAGTCATACTTGCACAAGCACGAAAGTGTAAAGGTTAGAAAATGAGCATAATTAAAGGTTTCCTGATGTAAATAAACTGACAGAGCTCTGGCCTCTTCAGTGACGCATTATCAGATGGTGTACATGTTACTCTGAAATGATGTGCTGGCGCCATGGAAACAATGTCAGGTTTACCTTAATTAGTGACTTTGACATAGTTGCATGATTCAGCTCTCTCACTGAAGGTATTGTTAGTTTCATCAAACTGCTTATTTGTAATTAGTGCCTCTGTTTGTTCGTGTTGCTATGAAGATGGGCTCATTTTAAAGGGCTCTTTCTCTGAGGAGAGGACTGAAATGAAAATAAGTCTTCTGGACTTCAACATCTGGAGGACAACTCATATCCTGTCCTGAACTGTCAACGAACAAAAGACAATGCAGTAAGTCTTTCTGGGGCGAAGAAAATTACATTCATTGTGCTTTAATTGTGGACTAATATGACACAAAATAACCTGTGCAATGCCAAAAGTCAGACTTCCCTCCAGTGTGGTCCAGAGGGACCGATGGTGGACGAGGAAGTGTTGGAAATCTGTAGTTGTAAAAGACTTCACAATCAAAGAGGGAACATGTGTGTGTGTGTGTGTGCATCTTCCCTGTCTTGTGAAAATCAAAGGTTGATTCTGACCCTTTTAAGAACATTTAATGGGTATTAGACTTGCACTCTCAAGGCAGCATCCTGTCATGGAACTAAACTATGATCCAAAGGAAGCAACACGACTACAGGGGCAGGGAAGGAAAAGAGAGGAAAGTGTATGAATAGTGAAAAAAAAAAGGATAACCAAGGAGGAAATGATGAATGAAGGGGGTGGACACACACGAGTGAAGTCGGAGATGAGTGAGGACATGAATAAGAGAAGACTCCAACCCAAACCATTTTTGAGACTAATCTCAGTAAGACAGGAAGTCACTTGTGTATGAATCTCCATCATTTCAGGAAAAAAGAAATGAGGAAAAAAAACACTGGATTAGGGTTGGGCGTGACTTTCGTTTAGCAGCTCTGAAGCAGATATAGCAAAATTATTAGCTTTACCAAACACAAAAAAGATGGATGGGAATGATTCATTCTGAGGGGATCTCAGCCCTTCGCTGAGTTGGGAAGATTGAGGATCCGTGTCAGTGAAAGAACAGATTGAACCCACGTCCTGTGATTCCTAAAGATACTGAGCCCCCTTCATGTCTCAAAATACAAACCTCCATACCAGTGTCATAAGTGTTTATCTTTTTTAACTACAGGGAAAACAGAATTATCTGAACTGGAAATGTGTGCTCATTTGTTGTCAGGAATGGTATTGGGATCTGTTTATTTCTCTGCATACTTGTGCTCAGTTTGGTCCACTGTCCTGGACTGGACCATCTGTGCCTTTAATAGTATGTCTACTTAAGGTGTAATTTCTGTTAAATGTGGAAGGTTGTAAAGAAGCCCTGTCAGGAACATTTGTGCATATTGAGCCAAGCGACACCAACATTTACCTCCAAGTTGCAGATATTGTCCCAAAGCTTTGACACATTTACAGCCCCGGACCCCAGTCCCAACTTTAAACCCGGTCTCGTCATGGGTCGTGCCTTAAACTGGCCCGTGGGATTTACTGTCACTCACTTCCTCTATATCATCTTTAATTTTTCACACAATAACTTTAAGAACTTATTTTGACTTCTTTTTCATGTTTACATGTTTTCTTTTAAAAGATGGAGCTGGTTTATTCAAATGTAAAATCTGAAATAGGAGTTTTCCCTTGCAGACTGAGAAAAAAAAAAAAGAATATGGGATTTCTCTGTTGGGACCTAAAGCACGGGTAGAAAATAAATAGCTATTTTCTTAAATTTATAACTGCTGATGAAAATGTGATGTTGACAGCAAAGTAGGAGGCAAGACCAAAAGACTTTTAAGTTCCAATGAATGATGGTACAGTGAATGCAGCATGATTTGAAGTTGAAGTGAGGTGGAAATAAAGGTGGGGACATCAGATATTATACTCTGTCCTACCAGGTCTCCTGGAAATCTAAACAACTCTCTGACTGACATTGTAAGACCTAGACAACCACAAACAATGTCCCAAGGTTTCTGTCAAAGTTTTTTAATCTGCTAGTGAGACCTGACATCCGAATATTTGTTCTCATGCTCCAGTTATTCTTTTCTTCTTCTTCTTTTTGAACAGTGTGTCTTCTTTGAGGAAGGACAGAGCTTTGACATAAAGGTCATAAGGGAGATAATTGTCTTCTCAAATTCACAAAGAGTCAGTGAAATTTTGCAGCTTTAATGTCAAGGAGTTAGTTTGTTCTGGCAGATATTCCTCAAAATAAAAGCAATGACATCCATTATGGAACTATTTGTGAATGGTGGGTGCTATTAAGATATTTAGGGGCCGATCTTCCACCAGATCTCCTAAAGCCGCTATTAAGGGTAGTGGGAGGGGCGTTCCACCACAAAGAACGCAATCTTCCACCTTCCTAAACCCGCTATCCCACCTGCGCTACCTGCTACATTATGCATAGGAGTTGTTAGGGCGTTCCACCTGTTAAACTGAAGCCAAAGCACGTTTTTTATACAAGAGTTAATTCGAGATGTAGAGCCGTTTGTGGACGTCCACATGTGACCAGGTGGACGCACATTGATGCCATGTGGAAGCGCTTTTGTACGCACCGACATGCAGGTTGCAGGTGGTCAGACCACCCGCTACCCACAAGACACCAAGTTTGCGGAAAGGGCAAAAGACATGCCCATTGCCACACCTACAAAGTGAGTAAGAGAGTTGGCATATGGGTAACGGCTTTAGCGAGCGGAAGATTGCATTAGCGGTTAGCGGAGGTTCCTATACCTGCAATTTGAGGGTAGCGGCTACAGGTAACAGGTAAGGGGAAGCGTACGATCGTGGCCTTAATGTACTTACGTTATACCTAAGACTTGATAGCGTCATATCAGCTGGTGGTCTTTGTTGTGGAGTTTCATCTTGGGGCACGAAAACAAAACCCTCTTTGGTGATAGGTTTCTTTTTTAATTTATGAAGTAACTTTAACATTTGAGTTTTTAGCTCCTGGTCAAACCCGTATTGGTTCCAGGAAGCCTTGATAGCGGTTTCTTCAGGTCTACTCCAGTATAAAGTTAAAGCCACTACTTCCATTTCTTTATTTTTAACTCTCTTGCAGGCTGTCGTCATTTTCCTTTCTCTTCGTCTCAAGCTACAAACCTCTTTTTAGTATTTTATGATCAGTTTAATTCTGCTTCAACTCATGTGTTAACAAAACCCATCATTTTACAACTCCTGACAACACCAACGCACAGACGTGCACAAAAGGAGGCGAGAGCCATTCAGATGGAGATGATACAAGGAAAATATAATTACTTTGTCACACAAATACACACACGCACAATTACACGTTTTGACATTGATGTCTTAGAAATAGGACAGAGTTCAGCCACAGTTCAGCTTGTGTATATATATTTATACTGTTGACAGTAATGTCTGCCTGTCGACATTTCTTTCCTTCTCTTTATATCATTATCAGCTTCACTCACTTTTTTTTCTTCCCTCTCAATCCTTCAATGTCACTCTGACACTGTCCCGACTTCGCAGTTCCCGTTTTCTCTCGGAGCTAATTTAATTAACAAGATGCCATCTCGACAATTAAGCTTTCCAATTACAGCTCCGCTCTTGGTCAGAATTAGAGTCGGTTCTCGTCTGTTGAACGCTTCTTTCTGCGCCGGATGTTGAATTAAATTGAACTCGCAGCTTATGTGATAAGACCTGCTCATCATCAACAAAAAAAAAGAGAAATTACAAAATGTTACTCTGGCTCATTATGCCTTTTTGGAGTTTGGGCTGAAATTGTCACTTTGGTTTGCGCTTCACTTTGACATCATCCTGCTGCACTAACCTGAGTATTAACTCGAGGAAAATCATAAAATTAATAGCATAAATTAGTCAGACTGCTGGAAGAGTATTTCGGTTCAAAATGAGAAAATGGAGGGAAAAAAAAAACGTCATGCGTACGTGCACAATGATTTGTAGAAAATCTCAGTTGCCGCAGCTTCAGTAGTTTCTCTGCTCTTCTCAAAAGTATAACATTTTACAAGCAGAAACAATCATTCGATCCCTGTACTGAACTGATTTTAACTTCAAAACTTCATCTTTGCATCACAACTTAACGTACAACTTATCAGTTAATTACTGTTGACAAAGAAATACTCAGATTCATTAAGAAAATGTAAAAATAAAATCATGTATACCTGCTTTAACGAAAGTATGTTGTCTCTGCTGCAGAAACATTTACGTGGTAATATATTTCAACATCGACAGCAGCACTTCGACTTCAGAAATTCAGCTTCTAACTTCTGTCGGTCTTTTCAAGCAGATAAATAGGATTGACATTGATTTAAGAAAAAAAACCAAAACAGTGAAAGTTGGAGAATCTGTACCTATGTCAGTTAAAACGATACAGCTTTCATTAGCAGTGGGATGACGTCGGCCTCTATCAACAGCAGCGAATGCTGTGTCGTTGTGGTGCAGTCACATCACCGGTAGATCAGCTGCTACAAACAGCAGCAACGCTGCAGCAGTTGCACTGTGGCAGGGTTTTTAAACGGCAAAAGCTATCGTGGCTGGCTCTGGCTGCTGCCACCAGATGTCAGAAGCCTTTGTGAGCCTGAAGTGCCACTGACAGCTGCACTACTTCAAACAGTCCCTGTTAAAAAAAAAAAAAAAAAAACTATTGCAAGAGAAGTGAAAAGTTCTTGTGAGGTAACACAAAATTACTGAGTAGGAATGCAAAAAAAAATTGTGAGGTCACAGTTGCTTTGTATTGTTTTTTTTCTTGCTTGCATGCTTGGGGGTAGAATAGAATAAAACAGGGTGTCAAACTGATCCATGAAAGGGCCGTGTGGCTGCAGGGTTTTTGTTCCAACCATGCACAAACACAGCTGACTTGTTTCATTCAATCAACTGAACTGGTTCAGACCTTTAGTGAACACAACTAGTTGATCGACTGAAACAAGTCAGCTGTGCTGCTGCATGGTTGGAACAAAAACCTGCAGCCACACGGCCCTTTCATGGATCAGTTTGACACCTGTGCAATAAACAGAAATACAGAATCTTTGATAGTTTAATATTTTTCGGAAAGAGTCATATGAAATAAATCTCCTGCACTTGGGATCTATGTAAGATTTCTTCTTCCTTTTTTTTTTGACAACTGTCTGCATATATATTAATGCTTAGCACCATAATTTGTCCAAATCTTTTACAGACAGATATATATGCATTTGGATTCTGCAGCAGATGTTCTGTTTCTTGTGTGTGTGTGAATGAATGTGTCCTTCACCAGCCCTCTTTCACAGTCTGATCTTCTTCCTCTAAAAATGTAATGTTCGTCACGGTTTCTGTGTTTTTTAGACTACTCACTGTACAAACAATTGAACAAGCTCAAGCAAAGGTAAATGCAGCAGACCAATAGGCAGCAGGGAGGCTGTTTTTGTTCATTTAAAGTAGGTGACGATACACAAGGAGACGACATGTCATCACCAAAAATGCACCACTGCGTCACTGCTGTTGTTCTGGAGGAGTCGAAATGACACCGGCCTTTCAACCTTAATCATTCGTGGCGTTTGTCACTGTAATGGCATGGAAACCAGTAGCAGGTGCAGAGAGCCGATCAGAATCTGGCACCATCACATCACGATGACTCAAAACACATGTGAGACGAGGACGTAGAGGAAGCAGAGGGCAGAATCAGAGCATCAGCGTCTCTGTCTCTCTCAAGCTATCTCTCATGACTTTGTCAAGCAGATTAAGAAAAATGGGTGCTAATTAATACATTTTGAGTAAATCTGAATTTAATTGAGCAACCTTATTAGTAGCTTTTCAGAAGTGCATAAGGTCGCTGACGTGCGTGAGCTATCAGCGAGGGTAACAACTGCATCAGCTCGGTTTGATTTGAGCTTGACAAAACACGGGCCAATTAAAAAGTAAATTCATTAAAACTTGCTCAAAGTGTACACAAACCTGCGAGATGACCGACTTATCAGATGTATATTTCAGCACATTTTCCAAGTCCCTTCCTGGAGAGCAGCTCTGTGTCTTTGCTCTTGTCACGCGGCGATAAGAAATGCTGTATTTCTCAGCAATTTAGTGTGTGCTCTAATTAAAGTGTTAAGAATGAAAAGCTTGCAGACATGTAAGATTGTTGAAGTGATAGTTGAATAGCAGCTATTGTAGTCCGCCCAGAAACATTTATCGTATCAGTCCAGCGTGATTGCTGCTGAGACTTCTTTCCTGACTTCTGCACGGGAGTGCAAAATTGCAGAACTGAGGGAAATATTCAATAAAAAAAATGACTTGTTGAATCACCTGACCTCTAAAGTGTGAGCGTACTATTCATCAGTGGTTTACTTTGGGGATGAAAGCAAAGGCTGCAGCAATTTAATAAAAATGCAGTCAGAGGTTGTTGTTTTTGTTTTTTTTTTACACTAGTTTCCAAAGTTCAGACTTAACACAATTTCCACCTCACCTGAAATTCAAAATTCACTATAATTAAACCAAATAAGTGTAACTAGTGTGTAACTGACTATTCCAGTTCACAAAACTACCCTGAACAATGTACTGAAATCAAAGATACTCTACCATAACGGTTTAAAGTTGAAAAGGTTTGTCAGATAAAATAATATGCCCCCCCCCAAAAAAAAAAATTGCATAGCTTTAAGACGCATCATCTATCTGCAGTGATCATTCATGCTCGTTGTCAGTAAAAACTACACAAAGTAAGGTCCAGGTCATTGCACATCACTTACAGTATTACTTATGTCACCCATCAGCAATGTTAAAACTAGCTCACAGAGCTACAGTGGACACCACGGCACTGGTGCTCAAGAAAGTAATGACAAAAAAGAAAATTACGCTTTAATCAAACTGAACTGCAGCAGTGGTTTTGATGGTGCTTCTCCCACTTTAGGTTACACAGACCCAACAGCTCCAGTTGCAGCTCCAGTAAACATTCCTTCTCTACATCCTTCCACCCTTGGTATTCTTCAGTCTCCTTATGTTCCTTTGCCTTGACATAACCATTAGACTGCTGAGACTGCTACATCTATCCTTCTGCTGAAGTTTGTCAACCATCACAATGTCAGGTTGGTTCGTCTTGAGTAGAAGTTCCACAGGATTTTATCTCTTCCATCCTCGAAATGAGAGATACCTTTGCAGCTACCTCTCATTTAGACCCAAGCACAGATGTCCATGTACATTATTCCCAGTACTTGGGTGTGACATCTCATCTAAATTATACCTACCTGCATCTTACACACTTACACACATGTGCTGTATTGTCTCAGGGAGATCTTTGCGCATGCTGCATCTGGGGTTGTGTGCTGTCTTTCAGACCACCTTTGTCTAGCCTCTGTTGGATCTTCTCAAAATGGCCATGATAGAAGGCTCCATGCATCCATTCCCTCAACAGTTCATTGTTGAGGTCCATCATCCTGAGTCTTTCTGCATCTTTGAGGTCTCATACTGGAAAGTAGTTGTTCTGTTCAGTGTACAGTGTCTGGACTTAAATGAACTGTGCTGATCACATCAATTTGTCCTGTAAGGCACTGACTTTGTGTTTAGTTTCTTCAGTCAATGGATGTTATCATGTAAGGACAGTCCAGCTTTCATGCTTGAGTCCCTACGTTGGATGTTTTGCTATCGCAATGGTCACTGGTCCCCATTCTGAGAGACTGCTGTGATTAGTTTTGTTTCTATTTATTAGAAAGTTCTACCTTCATTGCACGTCATCGTTGCTGTCATAGCTGGTGTATTTCTCTCTATGTTGCCTTATTCTCAGTTTCCAACCTCCTTTTGGGGAAGAAGTGCTTCATAGGGTCTTGGTAGAGGGTCATGGTGACAATCTTCCATTTCAGGTAAACTGCCCTTCTGTTTTAGTTATGCCAGGGCTTGCTATTGTGGCTTGGTACCCTTTCTTTAATGGTAGGAATGATGATATATCCCCTCCTGATGGATCATCCTGGTTCCAACTAGCCTTAACATCTTAGTTTTACCATTGAGATGTAATTGCAATTATAAATGATCTTCATGGACACTTAAATGCAGAAATATCAATTCTGTTTTTGTCTTTGTTGGCTTATATGTTGCACTCCTATTCATATACATACATACATACATACATACACGTATAAATATATAAAATATGGGGCTGTCATCCTCTCCATGCACCAGTGGGTAGTAAAGTGAGCACCTCAGTGAGAAACATAATGAGCAAACAATGCTGGGATCAGATCCTTTAGCTCCTGCTGGGCCCACTCATGCCAAGGCTCAATGCTCTTGTGCAACAGTACCACAAGTCTCTCTGGAATGGAGCGTCCACCAGATGGCATTGATATTTTCAGAGAATACAGACAGCAGCAGATGGAGAGAAGCAGTCAAGACAGCATACTGTAAGATATGGAGAGCATCAGAGAGGAACAGATGGAGTAAGTTATGCAGCAGAGATCAAGAAAATAACAGAAGACGGTAACGAAAAATCAAGTACATGCAGACAATGAACGTGAAGGGCCAGATTACTAGTGTCTTTAAACCCACTGTCAGAGCAGTTTTTTTCTTTATAAATAGCAAACCAAGGTCATTCTTGGTCAACAAAATCCTTTTTTTTTTCCGGAAAAATGATCTTGGTGGAGAGACAACAGATGAATGTGACAGAAGGGGCTATGTTGACTATTGACTTTACTGCCACACAAAACCTAAGAGTCTAACGTTGCTGGAACAAAACTTAAAAAAAATTAAAAAAAAGTGTCACATAATGCTCAGTTTTGTAAGTGTATAGTTTACTTTTAATGTAGATCATGCACACATTTCAAGAGAGTACCTTGACTGAATCAAATTTTCATGAACTCCCAAAATTTCACCTGCTCCACATTTTGCAGTTGCTCGATGTAACTTTCTGTGATCAAATCATTAGTTCTTGAAAGCAACCTGCCTGAGCTGGAGGCATGAATAACTTCCTATCCTCTAGTTCTCGCAGAGCAGCTGTCTCTCAGCTCAGCAGGTTTTGGCCGTGTTGGGAACCGCCAGTTTGTTTTCCTGCTCTCCACATTTTTCCAAGCAGCGAAGAGCGAGGAACTGGTCCAAAGAACGGGTACATTGTTGTATCTGACTTCCAAAACTTTAGCCTGGTTCTGTTTTTCCCAAAAGAAATTCACAGAAGGGTATAAGTTATGTTCCATTGTAAAATACTGTGTCAAAATGATCACAGGCGTAAAGCCTAAGAAGGGACGGGCTGACAAAGCATCTTAATATTTTTGCAGAAAGCGCTTATTTTTGCATTTGTACCATCTGTGTTTCTGCTGCTGTGGAAAAACAGACTTAAAAGTCACATTAATGACTCGTTATGCACATTTCACTTGCTCTCCGCAGAATCAGGTCATCCAGTTCTTTTGGGAAGAAACATTTGTTTTTTGCTTTGCATCAGACGTTTTGATTCCTTTGTCTGATTCTTACTGCCACATCATTTCTTTCTCCTTTTCTGCATAAACATGAGTCATTAGTTTGTGTCCACGTTGAGAAGAATGTAATTCGCAAGTACATTCATTAAAGCTTATTCTGCTGGAGATGCTTCATATTCTGGCTTTTATGAAATCACAATGACTCTTTCTCTCTTTTGTCTTTTTCATGTTGACAAAAAACCTGTACTTTAATCAGTATTTGATGAAAGATGCAAATCTGCAAATGATTTTTTCTTTCTTTTTTAGATCAGTTGAATGTTCAGTTCTGTTGTCCTGTGATTTACAGACCTTTTTGCGTAAGATATTAACATTTTAGGTTATTTTAGACTAATGACCAAAAAAAATTAATACATGGCTGCAAACATCTAATCTGAAGTAAAAGTGGCATTGTCCAGATTTTGATTGTATCGTTCCTTTTGATGTATAGATTACAGCCTTTAGCTTAGCTGATGGCAGCAAATTGGAAAAATTGCAAACTATGAATTGGACAGACTTAATAAATATTTTATTTTCTTCTCTGCATTGTCGTTTCACCTTCTTCCAGCACTTCTAGGTTAAAGCCCGTAACGTGAACGTTTCCATGCAGGGCTTAGATAAACTTCAAGCACATGAGCTCATTGTGTTAGTATGACTGTTGCATGTTCAGTGTGGGTCATTTTAAGTCAGGTTAATGAAGTAATTAGATTTTTTTTTTTCGAGCATCATGATAATGTAGTGACAGGTGCGCATAATATGGCAAAGCTTGCAGAAGAGACAGAAGACAAATTTATGAAATGTTTCCTCACCCTGGATATTGTAACCGCCGGCTGTGACTTCACATCCGTGATATCTGCTGAGAGAGTTCATCTGTTTCACCTGCTGACGTTGCACGTGATGTCATCAACTTCCCAAGTTACCATCTTCCAGTAATTGAATGTATCCAGTGGCACGCAAGAGTTTGGGGACCTCGTACTCACTATTTCTGATATTGCAATTCAGATGCAAATGTATTAATGAAATGATTGAATAAAATAATCTGTCGCATTTAAGGAGGTTATGGGCAACCATGATTCTTGGAAGGAAAATGAACCATCAATCATCAATACCTGCTATTCCTGTAGACAAACACTCATGCTCATTCCTACAGGCAATTTAAAATCACCAACTAACCTGACATGCATGTCTTTGGACCGTGGGAAACCAGAGTTCCCAGACAAAACTCACACATGCACGGGAAGAACATGCACACTCCACACCGTGCTGCCCAGGGAGGAGAAAGAGCACAGCGAGCTAAGTTATTGGAAATGCAGTCATTTCACAGCTGAGTTTTATGGTCGTTAAGACACATTGATTGTTGTCGTACAGCAAAAATGGAATGAAAAATGCACCTAGAACTGGGAAGGCGAAGGGTGATTAAAATAACATTTCAAAGCTTTGTGAATATTATGTTTCTTCGAACCTTTTCCCCAACTAATGATCAGTTATGTCCTCACAGATATTGAACCCACAAAAATTTTCGTCCATCGCTGCGTGACTCACTGGTCACACTTCATTCATGGCCAAGCTGCAGAGACATCATGAAATGACTGGAGGGAGAGTGGAGGAAAGGCATCGGCTTCTTTCAGCAGCTGCTAAGGACACTAACAATGAAAGTGATTGATTTTCACAAAAAATCCAAGTTCAGTTATGTCTGACTCTTTCTCACTTTTTTGTAAACAAAATCTTTACACGCTCAAAGGTCACCAGTGGATCACGGCCACCCAGACAACCACACACACACACAGAAAGGCCAGCCAGGAAGTCAGGCTACCCAGAAAACCCCCAAATGCACAAGAAAAAAGTGAAAAGAGTAAATGACCTAAGATGTGACCTATGATTGTGCTGATTTATTTATTTTAAATATGCATTCTGTCATTGGGCTTGCATCTTGTCACTGCAACAATAGTGAGACAGAAATATTCCACATTTCTGAGGACTTCCTGAATGTTCCTCAGTGAGAGTCCTCAGAGAAACCCAGTTCAGACAACCGGTTCTCCACCAACATGTGATTATCTGCTCCTCTGTTGCTGCACCTCTCACTCTCCTCTTTTCCTCAGTCCTCTCATTGCTCTAAGTGACACTAAGAGGCCAGTCACAAGTATCGTGCATTTCAGCCTCTGAAGGTAAGAGGGTTTAAGAGGCCGCCTTCTCTCCGATACATGTGGAGTTGTACGGGTCGGTCTCATAACATTAGCAGTGGGTGTACTAGACTGCTAATACTGTCACACTGAGAGAGAAAGTCAAACAGGGAGATGTGTGCACATGTGTGTGTGTGAGTGAGTGTGAGAGACATAAGTTACAGTGGGATTCGGTTGATGGTGAAATGCAGGGAAACACTGAGAGCTGGAGGAGCCGAGAGTACGAGTGTATTCAGTTGAATGATCATAGTGTGTGAGTTTGTGGCCAATATTCTTAATTTATTGGCAATAGAAACACCCCCAGCAGGTACTACTTCTAAAATATGTGTGTGTGAGAGACAGAGAGGGTGTGTTTCTGTAATATAATCACACCATGGAAGTCGTGTGCACACCGAGAGCACATGAAGACATGCACAGAGGGGCCTGTGGGGTGAATTAGACAGCAGTGAGCTATTTATACATTCTGCAGGTTAATATTCCTCTATTTTGCTTTTATAACCCACTGACAAATGTCAAAGATAGATTCTATGCGTTTTGTTTTTGATTTGCATGTTTGCCCTCTTGCTACACTGATTTAGAGGATGTGAGGTGTAATTTCTTTTCTGCATTTTGTTGTTTGTTCTTTACAGAGCTCTCTGGAGTTGATGCTACAGGTGACTGGCTCACTTGTTGTTTACGTGAGCTCTGTTTACCGTCTGGCTCCCAGTAATAAAGTTCAAAGGGCAATGAATTGGAGATGAAACAGTAACGGTCTTCGGTTGTAGTGTATTTTACTTCTCTATCATACAGCTTCAACTCTTCTGGGAAGGCTGTCCACAAGGTTTAGAAGTGTGTTTATGGGGATTTTTGACTATTCTTCCAGAAGAACATTAGTGAGGTCAAACACTGATGTTGGACCAGAAGGTCTGGTTCTCAGTCTCTGCTCTAATTCATCCCAAAGGTCTTCTATCAGGTTGAGGTCAGGACTCTGTGCAGGCCAGTCAAGTTCATCCACACCAGACTCTTCCATCCATGTCTTTATGGACCTTGCTTTGTGCACTGGTGCACAGTCATGTTGGAAGAGGAAGGGTCCAGCTCCAAACTGTTCCCACAAAGTTGGGAACATGGAATTGTCCAAAATGTCTTGGTCTGCTGAAGCATTCAGAGTTCCTTTCACTGGAACTAAGGGGCCAAGCCCAGCTCCTGAACAACAACCCCACACCATAATCCCCCCTCCACCAAACTTTACACTTGGATCAATGCAGTCAGGCAAGTACCGTTCTCCTGGCAACCACCAAACCCAGACTCTTCCATCAGATTACCAGATGGAGAAGTGTGATTCTTCCCTCCAGAGAACGTTCCTCCACTGCTCTAGAGTCCAGTGGTGGCTGCTTTACTCCACTGCATCTGACGCTCTCCATTGTATCCAGAATACCATCCAGTTGTAAATTGTCTGTTGTTTAGGTATTTTGTTAAACCTTTTGTGACCCAAGTCTCTGTCTTCCCCAGTTTATGTGGGTCTAATGGTCTTGTAGTGGATGTGTAAATTACTTGACCATCTGGAGGAGATAATGATCATAAAGCAGTCATGTATCCTATAAGAAGGATAAGAACTTTGAGCCTTAGCATCATCAGATACTGACTCGTAAACTGCTCCTTCTCATGAGAATAAAAAGTTTCTTTCATTGTGATAAAAATATTCTATTTCTCAGATGCATTGTGTCCTCACTGATATTGTAGCCTTCTTATTTTCTACCAAAATGTCCATCACACTCTGGTCACACTTTCCCTCATGACCAAGCTCCAAAGATATCCTGACATGGCCGGAGGGAGGGTGGAGGTTTATAAGAACGACGCAAACTGTCTTCTGAGGTAGAGGCAACCCATTTTTCAGGCTTGGCTTATTTGAAATCTCATGCTCGAGACTACATGCTGCATTAATGTTGGGTACCAGGGGGATTGACAGAATATGATGCAACTAGACAGAGAACAGCCACACTTTCTCCAACCTCATGGCTGTGCGGTTCTGTTGTTATCTAACCACAGGAACGCAGTACCTCCCGTATCGATAGGAGTTGTTCATTTTAACTCATCTAACAAAGTTCAACTGGAAAATAAACAAAATTGATAATTAAATGTAATTTCACCCCCAACCAGTTAAGGCAGATGGCCGCCCTCCCTGAGTCTGCTTCTGATGGAGGTTTCTTTAGTCCTGTTGATTGGGTTTCTTCCTCTCCACTGTGGCCCTGTGCTTGCTCAAGACGGTTGATTGCACCAAAGTGACAGCGTAACACAATCAGCCAGGTTTCTCAGCTCGGCTATTTTTTATGAATTGGTATTATATGCCTCTGACAAGCTGGATGGTCCCTCTCCTCTTTCGTCCAGACCACATGGCATCCATTGTTTTCAAAATGAATTTCAAATTTTGACTCCAGTTTTCCATTTTTGCCCCAGTCCATTTTGAATTAGCAATGGCCCAGAGAAGATGGGGATATTTCTGGATCATGTTCACGTTTCTTCTTTGCGTGACGGAGCTTTAACTGCATTTGTGGCTTCTTCTTCAACTGTGTTCTTAGACGGTGATTTCCAGAAGTGTTCTTGGTGATTTTATTGCTAAACCTAGAATATCTAAAAGTAGATTTGGAGGACGGGCCTTCTGCTATCAGGCACCTTTATTATGGAACCAACTACCAATTTGGGTTAAGGAGGCTGAAACCACCTCCATCTTTAAAACTAAATTGAAAACATTTCTGTTTAGTAAAGCCTACAGTTAGTCTAAACTATAGTGTGTAAGGGCAATTAGTTATAGCTATAGTTATCGAAGTTAAGACTTGAGTCGGCTTGTCTTAATCACAGCTTCGTCATAGCTATGCTGCTATAGGCCTACACTGCAGGGGAACACCAACATGATCTGCTGAGCGGTGTCTCCACCACTCCACCGCTCTTCTCTCCCTCCCTTCACTTTCCTCCTCCCTTTTTCTTCCTCCCAGCTCAATCCATAGTTAATTAGGAGCACCTTGTTACTGTAACTGTGCCCCATTTTCTTCCCTGTAGTTTGTTTTGCTGTTTTGCCTCTTTTTCTCTTTTCTTTCTGTATGTTTGCAGGCCAGAGTTTCCTGAGTTGCTTGCTGACTTGCAGTTCCATTTTTCTGGCCATCCCAGCGTTTACCTCCACCTGTGTGTGTAGGTGTGTTCGGGGTGCTGGCTGGCCTGGTGATCAGCAACCTAGTCCTCTGACCATCTCACCTCAGTGCTGCTACCTGCATCTGTATATATAGTCATTTCATTCAGTCATTTGTGTGCTCTTCTCTCTCTGTTCTACATCCTCTCTCTGTCCTGTCTCTCCTCTCTCTTTTTCTTTCTTTACCCGGCTGGTCTTCGACAGGAAGGTCCCCCCATATGATCCAGGTCCTGCTCAAGGTTTCTTCATCTGAAAGTGGAGTTTTTCCTTGCCACTGTTTGGCTTAAAGGTTTTTTTTTCTCCCCCTGTGGGAGTTTTTTACTTGCCATTATCCTTGATTTGGATTAAATATTATAATTTTAGTTAATGATATTTGCTCGGGGGTCATTCTCTGGGTCTCTGTAAAGCGCCTAGAGACAATTGACATTGTAACAGATGCTATACAAATAAAATTGAATTGAATTGAATTGAATTGAATTGAATTGAATTGAATTGAATTGAATTGAATTGAATTGAATTGACTCATGCTCATGTTGTTAACCTAATTACATGCAGGGCATTCTTCAAGATGTAAGAACTTAATTTTGGGCTCTTTTCATCCTCAACGTCTTTAAGACAAGTTACTGCCATCAAATTTAAAATGAGGGGAATATTTTACAGGAAATGGTCAAATGTCACACTGTCATCATTTGGTATGTTCTTGTATATCCCAGCATCTTCTGAAATTGTTGTTGTGTTTAATTAAAATACATTTTGGTGAATCAAGTATAGGTGAGCCAACCTGACACATTATGAAAGGTGAAAGAAAAATTCTGCAATATTGGAAGATCATATAATTACAGATTAGATTATCCCAATTAATTTGTGTGCTTCTAATATACTCTGAATTACTAAAAAGAGGAAATGGTTAACCTGTCTGTCCAGTCACTGTTAGTTTCGTGCTCTAGTGCCTCAGAGGTTATTAAATGCCACAGATGCCCTTCAAAGTAACTTAAGTCAACTGACCAGCTGCCTGAACCCCCTATTGATTTTGTTTTGGAGGTCTGCACCAAACGCTTGCAGTCCTGAGTCACCAGGTTTGAAGGGAACAATCCCATCAAAGTAACACTTAAAAAGGTCAGTGGTTCAATTACTTCCCACCCCGCTTCGCCCAGTAAGGCTCTTAAAATGAAACATCTCCTTTCATTTTTCTCATTAAGTCAAGTCTTAATGTAAAATGTTAACATATACTTACACATGCTGCCAATTACTGTCAAGAGACACCAGCTCTGAAAAAGGACTGGGAGCTCTATTGCCAACTTGAGAGGTTACCATGGAGACGCTGGAGGAGAGCGGTCGGAGATTGGACCAATGACAGGAGAGGATGGCAGGAAACCGACTTCACCTTTTCCAGTTGGTTAACTTCTACTTTAAAATCAATTGTTCCTGTTGTGAATTAAATGGTACGTCAAAGTTTTCTATTTTATGCGCAACGGACAATAAGATTTGGTTAGGAGAACCCAGCATCCAAAATTCAGATTATTATTACAAAAACCTCAAAGCCATATGATTGTCATACAATAACAGCTCAACATGTTGTAATTCAGTGTAAAGTTATTTATCAGCGTAACATACAGAGTACTTACACGGGGACGGGATGCGTCTTCATTTCATGTGTAAATTAGGTAATCTAAATGCAGCGAGGACAGAATGAGGCGCTGCGTCTTCTGTACATTTGGTAGCGGATTTTATACAAAAGGTCTCGTCCCTTTTATTCAGTTGGCATCAGCTACTCTGTTTTCCTCTCTGCCTTTCCACAAAAGAATAACTGTAGAAAACACACAAACAAGAAAACTGCCTTTCTCTACATTTCAAACAGTGACATTTTAAAAAAGAGGAGTCAACTTTTAATTGTTAATGTTCCCTTTATTGACAGTCACATGTAAAAATGAAAATGAAAAATGTTGCATCGGGCCTCATAGTCCTTGTTTACAGTCAGTAAAACTTTGAGAGCAAGTTAAAAAGTATGTTTCATAACATTAATAAATGATCATTTTAATAAAGAAATGGATATTTAATTCCTGCTGTTCTCTGGATGCATCTCCTTCCAGTCGCCGACATCTTTCAAAATGAATTATTTACTCAACTTTGAAGAAACATGCAGCAGCAGTTTCATAAAGTCTATTTCTTGGTTTCCTGCGAACACCCCAACCAACCGAAGACACCAAACACAGTCATCCACCTGGATCGAGCACAGAAAGGAGGATAACCCATGCTGATCAATCAAGCAAATCCGTTGTGAACAGACACAAAATGTCATGTCCAAGAAATGATGTAAAGTTAGTTTTTGTTTTGTCTGTGTTGTCTGTTATCTGTGTTGGAAACCTCACTTCCCTCTTGTTTCAGGTAACTTGATCCTTCCCCTGTGTGTTTCCCTCCAAATTGATTGTTGGCCCCATCCAGATTGTTCCCACCTGTCTCCCCTTACCTCATGTCTTCTTCAGTCTGGGTCTCCCTTTGTCCTGCGCTAGATTCCATGCCATCAGGTTTCTTTGTTCTTGAGCATTTCTCATCTTGAGTTTTTCATGTTTTGCCTCCTTTGCGAGTGATAATAATTTGATACTTTGTCCAATAAACATTTATCTTTTTTGAACCTTTTGCTGTCTGTCGTGCACTTTGGGTTCTCAATCCGTAGCTACGCCGTGACACAAAATGAGGAGAGTTCACACCCTCAGTAGAACTGGATCAGTGGTGATGTGTTTATGGCTAAATGGGCGAGTATTTCTTCAGTTTGTTTGCAGGGACCCTATCGACACGCTGTCACTTAAGCTGAATGACACTTTTGAATCTTGTCCGAGGCTTGAAAATAGTGATTTAACTTGATGTACTTCTGTTGTCCTCTGTGCAGAAAATAACTGCCATTTGGTTAACAACACATATTCTCAAAGCTGCTTTGATTCACATTGTTTTGGTCCCTAATGAAAGTTTGCACACCTTATCATCTAATAATTGGACCTTTTTTTTTTCCATTTTTTTCCACTTTTCCATTATCACCTGTTTAGTTGGATCAATGCGCATCAACGTGGTGATTTTATAGAACAGGTTCAAATTCACTCAGGCAGTCTGGGTTTCCTCCGCTGTCGCTCTGCAGCCCACAGCAGAGGTGAAACATCGAGTGGTTAAAACAGAATCAAAATCTCTGTGTTCCTACAGTTTACGGTTTACTCTTCACCCGCACGTCGAGAGTGAATGCAGTTTTATTGACGGTGTGTTGGGACATGATGGTGAACATCATGAAAGTGTCTGATTCCATGGATTAAATTAGGTACTAAATCTCTGTTCTTTGTTACCTTATGTGCCTATTTCTGTGTTTGTTTTGCAACTACAGCAATAAACTGGCTGCATGTTAACTACTTTAAATGAAGCTCTTGGCAGCTGCGAATGCATCAAAAGTTTCATTGTTAAACACAGTAGGGAGCGTTATTCACTTCAAATCACAGTTTGGACAAATCAGCATTGAAGTGAAATCAAGATTCCCCCGACTGTTTTTAGAAAATTGTCAATTGTGAGCGTCTAAATAGAGCCAAGGTTCCCTTTCTATGCCGTGCAGGAAATGACATTTGGAAAGCATGAAAAGGGGCCTTGTTTGAAACCTGGCATTACATGGCTAGAGCCACCGAGAGGGAAAATGAAAAATAAGGAGTGCTGTGAGTCTGACAGAAGGCGAGATGAGGACGGGTAAATGGCAACAGCAGAAGAAATTACTGAAAAGAAAAAAGGGGAAAAAATTATAGTGATCTTTTTCCTTTCAACTCCAGGGGCCAGATGCATAAAAGATGCCAACACACATAACCAATAACCTGATTTCCTGCACCCAAAAAACACCCAAACCGGTATTTTAAAAGAAATATGTGAAAATGTTCACATCTAACACATTATCCAGACCATGCAAACACACACTCTTTGACTCTTTGACACTTTAAGCCTGATGAAAGGAAGAGGATTACAATTTCAGGTAAAATTGTTGATGGTAAATATATTTGAGAATTTGTGCATTTTGATTTTTCTACTCTTGTTTTAGTGTGGGTGGGTTTTTCCAGGTTCTCCACTTTCTCCCCCCACAGCCCAGAAACATGCAGGTTCGGTTGACCAAAGTCTATCTCGGCACAATCGTCTATGATTATTTGTCCCGTCTGTCTCTGCATGACGCTGTGATGGAGCGGCCACCGCTCCAGGTGTACCCCACCTCTCACCTGATGATGTCTGGGTAAGGCTCCAGCCCCCATGTGACCTGAACAGGATGACCTGCGGGCAGAACGTGGATGAACACAGATGCTACATATAATGACGGCTGTGGGTAACCGTGGCTGCTCGGGTGTAGCCTGGCCAGCTAAACCCATTCACTGCATGAAAATGATCTTGAATTGGTCGGGTACCTTTCCTATTCAGACTTTTCTGCTGGTACAGATTGTACTGACAGGAAAGGCAGCAGGGCAGGGAGCAGCCTTTCATGCAATGACTCATGCAGAAGCAGCCAAAAATCCACAAATCAAAACAACCAAAATGGCCAAAGAATTGCTAATAACTCCTTGGATCAACAGGTTTTTACTGCAGAACAAAGAACAGTCATTCACTGGAGCTCCTGCCCCACTGAAGGACATTTAGGATATCTTTTGTTGATACAAGTGTGTCACATGCTTCATTTCTCTTATTGTTTATGGGCCAATCCAATGGCATCTAGAGGCAGCAGCTTCTCTTCGTCCACTGGTACTCGTCCTGGAAATCAAAGTCAAAGCCAGAGCATCCAGATTAAATTTAAAAAGGAAAATAATTAGGGTAGAGGGCCAGTCTAGCTATGGTGGTGGGAATTTTAAGGAACGAACTGCTATTTGATTTGTGATTCTACAAATGACAGACACAGGGAAAAAAAATATTTTGTTTTTATTTTCTTTCCTTCACTGACAAGTGTCTCACTTTTATAACAGTTAAACTTGTTCTTCTTTGATGTTGCTTTCATGCACATGTCTAGCTAGAATATTCCAATAATTTAGTTGAAGAATATCTTCATGCATTCTTAGTACAAGATGCAAAAAGACACTGGGCCTGTGCATGCATGTACCCTTTCACAATCATCGACACTTACAGAAAACCACATGTACACTCTGCTTTATAAATCTGACGGGAGGATGTTTATGTTGTTTTTCTGAGCTTACATTTTTACACATGCATTTTACATTACATATCCATGCACTGATGAATCAATTAGTGGCCCCTACTTGTATCCGAGTGAGACACTGAGCCTTTCCCTAATAAACCGACATCCCACGCAGCACAAAATACACGTAAATGCATATAAATGCGTGTCTCACCTGAAATATACATCAGCATAGAGGACATCTACTTACATGAACCTGTTTACCCGTTCTGATGCACAAGTGCTCCAGCATTACGAAAACAACAGTCTAGAGCCATGCATCAGTAATTACTGTTCAGTGATGATGGGCACAAACCTCATACCCTGATTAGTGTGATCAGAATAAAAGCTGAACATTGTTTTTCAGTAGATGCAGCTCCGGATGACTCGGCATTATCCTCTCCTGCCCACATCTACGCGACCTCACACCCTCTGTGGGAACACAGCTTCCCTGTCAAACCTCAGTAATCTCATCCGGCACTTCAGTCATGGATCTTAACACGGCCCCATCATATCATCTCCACCACATCAGGAAACACACCGAGACACCCCCCCCACCCCCTTCTGTCTGTGTCCGGTTGTCAGATAGAGATACAGCCAGAGAGACTGAGCTGGAACAAAGTGGCATGTCCAGATGGTGCCATCCCCGGAGTCCTGGAAGCCTGGGTGACGTCTTCGACCTTAGTCTGAACCTGGAGGAGGTTACAGCGCTGCTGAAGTGTTGTTCCAGCACTTCATCAAAAGAAAAATCTCATTCAGTTACCAAACTGTCCTAAGAGCATATCATGGAAATCTTAGAGAGGCTGGTGCTGTTCCGGTACATGAGGACCTTCCAAGACCGACTGCACGTTGCATCAAGTCACAATAATCCACCTGCTAGCAACCCCCACTCTTATCTGGACAAAATGGGCAACACTGTGAGGATCATCTTTGATTTCTCCAATGTTTCTACCATGATTCAAACTACACAGCGATGAAAGAAAAGATCACGGATGCCTCGGCAGTCACCTCATCTTAAATTTGTTCAAGATGAAGAAAAGAATGGAGGATTTTCGGGGGATCAGCAACGCTGAGGCCGTCTACAATGCAGTTTGCTTTTTACTGAGCGCTTTCATTGTGTGCAGCAAGATGCTGGGATGAGTAGTCATGTTTGCCGACGGTTTCCCAAAGCAATACCTCACCCATGTGGTTATATCAGCTATAGATGAATGACACCTGTTGAAGCAGTGCTGCGTGAGGGATCAGAGGTCACGAATGTCCAGCTTTGTCTTGCTCCTTTGCCGTTTATGCGCTGAAATGCGTCTAGATTCCTAGAATCATTTTATATCATGCACTGCAGAAGAAGTAACATTTGATGCAACATCTTTTCTTACACATTCGTTGACTAACTGGCAATGCTGTTTCCATCTTTGCTGCCCAAGGGCACTGCTTTAGTACTAATTCATCATTAGTCATCTCTTGACGTCGCCTGTCAATGTGGACGTACAGAACATGAGCAAATGAGTTGACAAGATGACATTTTTAGTCAACACTCTAAAATGGAAAAAGTCAAAGAGAAAAATAAATCAGTTTTTGTTATTTCTTTTTCATTGTTTTTTTTTTTCTCATGTTCAATATTGACCCAACTTTTTCTGATTTTGAGTTGCACAACAAATGAGCACAGGAGACAAGCCATTCAAGCTGAAGCAACGATTTAAACTGAAGGAGGTTTTTTCCCCAAGAATAAATGCTCTCTCTCTCTCTCTCTCTCTCTCTCTCTCTCTCTCTCTCTCTCTCTCTCTCTCTCTCTCTCTCTCTCTCTCTCTCTCTCTCTCTCTCTCTCGCCTCTCTCTTCTCTCTCTCTCTCATGTGCGCCTCACTGCTTTTCTTGCCACAGTGCAGAGTTAATCTGTTTTAAAGTCATTGGCATTCGCAGCCGGAGCATAACGTGTTAATCTGCAGGTCCCTGAACACACAGAGTGTTCTGCGCTCCGAACACTTCCTCTAAGCTGGGCGCTGCACACATGAATATAACAAAGTCTCGGGCCAGAAGCACAAAGGACAACCTTAAGAAGCTGACTCTGCTCGGTATGTGATCTGTAAAAACAAATATCTCATGTGCTGAGGATGCATGTGGAGCATTTACAAAAGACTTATGGTTTCTTCTCAGTAGAAGAAGCGATCGTTATCCATCTAAAAGAAAATTGTTAAGTCAGCATGATGTCAGGCTTTTAAATACCACTCCTCTCAAATTTCATGGTTTCAGGGAAGCCCATGTCCACACTATACCACAGTGGAAGGCTCCTTTATTATCCCGGCCCTTTAAAAATATGTCTCATCTTGTTCATGCAAATTGACAAAAGGATTTTGACACATTAACATGCAAATTGTTCCAACTACGAGGAGTCTTGGGAACACTTGGTGAATATAGCCTCAAAGAATAATTTCATCTTTGTCCAACATCCCTCTCAGACTGCTGAATGATGACCCTGAGCACAAACACTTCTGTGCACCTCTTAACATATCCTGTTGCTTCAGTTAGCTGTGAAACCATCAATAAATGCCAGCACACTAGTCCTCACTGGCTGTAAATGGTGATCAAGGTGAGTTCAGGAGCTGTTTGAAATGTAGGGAAAGGACAAAATCCAGTCACAAACTTCAGCTGACTGATAGAAATGTGGTTTGAATTTCAGGAACATTGTGATAAACAGCGATACGCTCTTGCACACCCTCAGCACAATATCCTCCTCAATATACTGATGAAACAACAGCATTTTCAATCTGCATCTGTCTTCTTCTCATCTGCAACTTTGCTGAAATACAGACAAAAGCAATCCTTCCCACAATGGCCTTTTGAAATGATTCTCTGTATTTTGTTTATATTCTTTCTTTAAGTCAATAGTACTTTGCAAGAATGTTACTTTCCTTAGGCATTATTATTTGTTTAAAAAATCGTTGAATTCAAATCCATACTGTTGTTAAACCATCCAACGGGAGACAGCTGGCCTTAAATGGGCGAGAGCTGTTCCTGTTTGTTTTCTTGTAGTTTTCTTGGTAAAACTGTCATCTCTGATTTGAAGTTTATGTTTTCCTGAAGCTTGCAGCTCAAATCAAATATGATAAAGTTATTAATGTTGGTTTCTTCTATTTCCTCACCAAAATCATACACAGTTTTACAGTTGCAGTTTACCTTGAGGTTTAAGCAGGAGGCACACAGCTCATATGGTAGAGCTCATTGGGTCGGTGAGTAAAAACTGCCTTTAAAAGTTCAAAAGTAATTCGTTAGGGGGATCAGTTCACCTACCCATGGCAGATTTAGCTTTTGTTTGGTGCTGGTGGTCATGCGAGTACATCCTAAGATGCTGAGATGAAATTACATATCTGCCAAACACTTGGCAGACGTGCTCTTAAAGTTGATCAGAACAATTATGGAGGAAAAAATCTGCTCCCAGGCAGATGGGGGGAAAGGGAAGGAACGTGTTGGCAGTGCTGAAAAGAAGAAGGAGGCAAAGGGGCAAATTTTCAGAACTATCTCACATCCCACAGGAGGAAAGCAGATGTAAAATCCCGTATTCCTGCATCTTTCAGGTTGTCTGAGCAGTTTGGGGGCATTTATTTTGCTTATCACTTCAGTGTTTTCTATTGGCCTGACAAGTATGTTGAAACTACCGTAAATTAAAAAAAAAAAAAAGAAAACCCACATGTTTACACCTGCACGCACCATTCTGCGCACTCCTCTCTAAGGCTTGTTGATGAGAGCGTTTCACAGAAGCAGCTGACAGTTTCTTTTGCAAAAGCAAAGAGATGTAACAATTTCACAGAGGATTCAGGCAGACATTCGTTTTTTATCTTTTATCGTGACAGATCACAGCAAAAAAATAAATAAATAAAAGTCCTTTTGAGCAGGACCATGGTCAAAAATTGTCTATACTGGCTGACATGAAAGAATAATCAGAATGTTTCCAGATAAATAAAATATGAGTGTGAGCTTATGTGTGTGTCTGCGTGTGTGAGTCCCTGTGTGAAAGAGAGGGAGATGGAGGAAAAGTGAGGACAGCAAGGAAATGGGGGACTCAAATCAGTGTCCTGACGCGTCACTGATTTTGACGTGTATCTGCTGTTATTACCTCGTCTCACAACAGAAGTGTCATTGCTGTTTTGGTCCATGATAAAGGCTCAAAAATTGAACAATAGTCTTTATTAATCTGTAAATATGGAGACATGAATTACACATCATTATGTAGCTACATCTCTATTAGTGGTTCTCAATGACGTGAACTTCCAACACATCTAGACATAGGGCCCGATCTTCCACCAGATCTCCTAAAGCCGCTATTAAGGGATAGCAGGTAGTGGGAGGGGCATTCCCCCACAAAGAACGCAATCTTCCACCTTGCTAAACCCGCTATCCCACCTGCGCTACCTGCTACATTATGCATAGGAGTGGTCAGGGCGTTCCACCTGTTAAACCAATCAGTGCATCAGTAGCCATTGCCTTTAAGAGCAGGTCACGCTAACCGCTATCTGCAAGGAGCATCTTTTCATCCAGATTGGAGCAGCTCTCGTGCGCAGCTCGTCTGGGACTCTGCTGTAGAGCTTCCTCCTTTTTCTTCTTCCTCCTCCTCCTCTGCACTGATATATACATAAAAAAAGACACGCCCATTGTCACACCTGCAACATAAATAAGGAAGTTGGCATAATGGGTAGCGGCTTTAGAGAGCTGAAGATTGCATCAGCAGTTAGCGGAGGTTCCTATACCCGCAATTTGCGGATAGCGGGTAGCGGCTAGTGGGTAGCAGCTAGAGAGAAGTGTACAATAGGGGCTAATGTTTCCACGTGATAACTTGCACATTTCGCATTTCACTTCCTGTGTGCCAGCACAAACGGATATTCTCACAAACACAGCCGACTTCCTCAGTCACGCACAGCCATGCATCCATAACAGGCACACAAGCACGCCTTCCCCTCCCACGCTGGAATGTACGATCGCAGCAAATGCTGTGTGACGGGGAGTTTGGAAGCCTCATGCATTTTGATAGCATATTAGCTCCTCTTCCTTTCACTCTGTTTCTCTCTCAAGCATCATTTAAAGTAGCATGTACGACATGAATTATACATATGCTGAACATCTGCTCCATTTAGCATCATTAGAGCTGATAAGAATTTCATATCATAATTATTTTGAATCATATCGAATCTGTATCAAACTCTGAGCTAACTTACAGCTGAACTTGTTCATGCCGAAATGACAAAGCTAACTTTATTAGCGTATTTATTTGGGGGGGGATTGTCTTTGGAAGTTTGTTGACCGCCAGTTGTTTGACTGCAGAAAATCACCACCCTCTCACAAATGTAACCATCTGGGGTTAAAAAACAACGAATGTAGCTAAAAACTGGAGCTTTCCAACGGTGATCGCTTCTAGTTTTACCTGAAGATTTCTCACCAAGTGCCAGTAAGCAAATCTTTTCTGTCATGAAAGACTGTTTTATTCAATGGTGTCATCTGGAAATCTTGTTGTGGATCATCAAACAAGTGACACAGAAATGCATCTGTGGATTTTTATTTTTTTTATTTTATTTTTTTCTAGATTTTTCCTGAATCCACTCTGGACAAATGGTTTCCCCTTGTGTCTGTTGAGCAAGAAGCAACTAAACCAGCTAGTTAAGCAGTGCTATGACTTGAAGGTGGAACATTTGGGCTGTTTCTTAACACCAACTATGCTGAATGTGAGCTTGTGTACTTTCAACTCCAGAGAAAATACTTGAGAGGCCAGGAAAGCACAGTTTCACTGACAACATCGTTGATGACATCACCAGGTTGGCTCGCACATCTCCTAAAATGTTGGAAAAAAATTTTCAAACAAACTGTCTTAATAAATCAACCACAGATTTGATTTGAGAATAACTACATTATGAATAACGTTTTAAAACTACATTCTGTTACACAGCAGTAGTATTTTAGTATTAAGTTCTAACCTACAGTGATGATACTTTATCCATTAAAAGTCTACACAGGTCTCCAGTGAATCCATCCCTGATAAACATGGGTGGAGCGAGAAAACGTCCGGGGATTTCCACCGTACTTGGCTACATGCAGACTTTAAATCTGGAGCAGTTTTTTTAGCTGCAACTGATGATAACTCCACAAAATCACAGGTGAAGGGAAGAATGCATGTGCACGAAAAACCCGTGGCTTCTGAGCCGTTCAGAAATGTACGAATGTTAACCTGGCAGGTAGAAATGCCATATTCTTTTTGCCATGCCATCTTTGATAACTTGTGTTTTTAGGCCCACTAAAACATACTTATATCCTTGTGTTAAAAACTCTCTAACATTGTCCTACAAACTTCCATTCTCGTTCACATGGAAAAGAGACAACACATTAAAACAACACGCTGATGTTAAAGATTTATGAGTTTGTGGAAGCAGAGGTTTGATAAGATGTCAGCTCTCCCAACCATCTTGAAGCTTTTGAGAACTTCACTAATTGTCTGTCTTTTACTAATTCAGTTCATTTCTGCTCATTTTTCTCAGTTTCACTTTAAACTCAGTGTTTATTATAGCCAGAAAAAAAAATAAAATAATTTTCTTATCCTCATTACTGCAGCGCCTGATTATTCACTCGGATCTGAAATATAGATACCATTATAAGTGACATTAACAATTCTGTTTTGCGACACACTAAAAAAAAAAATAAATAAAAAAAAAAAAACCAAATTAATGTTGTCTCGAGCTAAGACAACTTATGTTACATTACACATTTGCTATGCAGTGTGTGATTGAACTTTGGGGTGAGAAATTAAAATTGCACTGCTTTAATGATAAAGTCTTTATCACCTGTGATCTGTCATACTGAACCACTGAAGCTTAGATTGCTCTCGCAAGTTTTGGGTTTATGTGCTTGTGAGCATCTATTTCCTACCTGTCACCATCGTTTTGCAGCTCAGTGAATGACTGATTGCGTGCTCTGATTTGATCCAGGATGTGGGACATTAGCTCCATGACTAGTAAATAAACAACAACAACAAAAAAAAAAATTATAGGACAAAAAACAGAGTCATTTTGATGGATGAATAAGAAGAAAACTTTTTACACTTGTGAGGATGAAACTTTTTTTTACTCACACCACCCAATGGCTTAATCACCAGTTCAGTGCTTCAACCAATAAATGAGAGACAAACGAATCATTGCCTCTTCAGCAGTCCTAGTCATCAAAAGCAACTTAATGTCCAAACTCGAGCAGCAATTCACCACTTCCTGGCATTTAGTGGAGCCCAGATAACATGACATCACTCACAATACTCTTAATGACCCCATTTGTGAAAGTTGTAAATGAACTAATCATTGGTGGGTTATACATTGCTAAAAGAAGTGGAGGGGGGAAAAAAATGGTTGAATTAGTAAGTAGTTATGATGATGGAGGGAAACTGACAGTTGGTTATACAGCCAGAGAGATTCAGCGTTGTGTTTACCCAACTGTTTTATGTCTTCTCGCATGTCTTTCTGCCTCAGTGGAGGAACTTTCTTAATGAGCTTTGGAGCCTTCAGTGTTTTCAACTGATGTGACCTGAGCCTGAGGATAACTTTTCAAATGTGCTCTGTTTTTATGTAACCATAAGTCCCGTCGATCTAGTTACTGCAGTCAAGTGATGTAATTTGCTGTTGTCTGATCAAGCCTGTGTTTTATCTTGTTTTTTTGTTGTTTGTCTTTTTTATTTTTCATTTCTTTCATCGGGTAAGTATTTACTACTCCTGTAAGAGACTGACATTAATTCATGTCTTGTTTTTTGTGAATAAAGTATGTCACTTTCCTCAGGTTGCCTTAATCATAATCAGAAAAGAACTGAGTTGAAGAACAAATGAGAAAGAGTGAGTTGAGACAGATGGTGACTTGTCTTGTCTTGTTCTGGTCCCTTTTCATGAAACCTCAGTTGCTTTTTCTACCAAAGAGGACCTCACTGCTGTTTATCTGTTTATTAAACGTGGCACAAATGAATGTGCCACCTTGTAATATTAAAACTGCATTTACAGGCCTTATTGTGTAATGCTGATTCATACAGTCATGGAAAAAATTATTAGACCACCCTTGTTTTCTTCAGTTTCTTGTTCATTTTAATGCCTGGTACAACTAAAGGTACATTTGTTTGGACAAACATAACGATAACCACAAAGATTGCTCATAAGAGTTTTATTTAAGAGCTGATTTCTTACCATTTTCCATGGTTTTCTTTTCTTGATTATAACCTAAATCACTTAAGTTTTTACATCAATAGCTATGGCGTTGTACTGCCAAAAACACTGCTTTTATGCATTCAGTGTTTTCTTTTCTGTCTGTTTTAGTCACATGATGACGTTTAGTGGTACCAGGTATTAAAATGAACAAGAAAGTGAAGAAAAAATGGTGGTCTAATAATTTTTTCCATGACTGTATGTGCGACCTAGTCCTCTGACCATCTCACCTCAGTGCTGCTACCTGCATCTGTTTATGTAGTCATTTCTTTTAGTCATTTGTGTGCTCTCCTCTCTCTGTCCTACATCCTCTCTCTGTCCTGTCTCTCCTCTTTTTTTCTTTCTTTACCCAGCTGGTCTTCATCAGGAAGGTCCCCCCATATGATCCAGATCCTGCTCAAGGTTTCTTCCTCTTAAAGTGGAGTTTTTCCTTGCCACTGTTTGGCTTAAACATTTTTTTTTCTCCTGCTGTGGGAGTTTTTTACTTGCCATTATCCTTGATTTGGATTTAATATTATAATTTTAGTTAATGATATTTACTCAGGGGTCATGCTCTGGGTTTCTGTAAAGCGCCTAGAGACAATTGGTATTGTAACCGACGCTATACAAATAAAATTGAATTGAATTGAATTGAATCGCAATGTTCAGTGGGCTCATCTTACATTACCAGACTTTGTCTTCATATTGTGACATGAACCTCAGAAGTAAAAAGCCTGGAGAGAAGTGGCAAAGATGCAGCTTGAATCTGATTTGCATTGCATTTTATGTTGCGGAGGACATGCGTTGCTTTTCGATGCTGCATGATAACTAGCAGTAAGCCTTTCTAAATATCCGAGGATTCATCCATAAATGTACCACATAGATCCTAAGTGTTGCAGATAGACTGTCTTAAAGCTGTGTCAAACTTGGTCAACACTCAGGCTTTCTTGTGTATCTCGAGGGAAGAAAAATGTATTTGTTGATATTAATATGACAAAAGCATCAGCAACGGGCGATCCAGACAGACCCACCGTCAACGCTGGTGTGTGAGTCTGCTGTTAGGGTACCAAAGTTCACTGAAAAGATGAATCTTTGACCCTATGTCATCATAGTGCCGTTTCTTAACATTTAAATGACAAATCTTGATCAGTGATGAGATTCAAATGTCTAGTTTCGTTTTTCTTTTATCCCTAATATTTGAACATCTTGTGTGACAACGCTGGCTCTGGTAGTAGTAACATAAAAGATGCCCAGATGTAAAAGTGGAGTTAAAATTTGTGCAGGCGTTGAGAGCCGCCATCCAATCTCCTCTAGGAATGACACAAGGATCCAGGGTAAGTGAACAATGTCACACCAGGGGCCCAGGGCCGTAACAATCTGCAGTTTGCTCTTATTCCACCTGGCCAGCAAAACCAACCTTAGACCTTTAGGTGAAATTATCAACTGCTTTTTTTTTTTCTCATGGTAAACTCTATAAATTTTAACATTAAGCAGTGATACAAACATAAAGCATTAGAAAAAAACATTGCAGGAGACATAATCCTCCAGCAGCATTGATTAGTAGAGCTGTGGAGGTGGACTCTTGGATTTTTATCTCTGCAAGTTTTGGGTATAAATGAAGCGTTCCAGGTCAAGGACTTTTCTCAGTGGAGTCTGTTTTTACTTTGAGATGTTTGGAGGCTGGGCGACAGCTTGAGAAACACACAATCACTCACTGTGACACAGCCCCTTGCTGGCACGCGCACACACGCACACACACGGACACACACAGAGCAGCGCAGTTAGCGGTGTGGCTCGCACCATCAGACCATGTGGTGTGGTGTTAATCACACCTTTGTCCATTAGCACTTTAGCGCTAATACATGCACACACCCCGCTGAGAGATGAGTGACAGACCTGCTTAACCTCATGAGTGACAGATGGCAGAATATTTATATAACACGGTAATTGTTGAATGAATCTTTCTTAACAGATTTTAGTGATTGAGAATGAAATTTTCACATAATTTCTCACAAAACTTAAAACTTGTAAAAAAAAAAAAAAAGCCTATTTCTCTCAAAAGGATCTGAAATACTGTAATGTTTTCTTTCTTTATTGCTTTCTTCTCCTCATCCTACTCACAAATTTGCTGTTTATTACTGGCTGTGAATCAAACTGTCTGCAGGGCTAAATAAAAATATCCTTAACTCAACTCCAGATGCCTCTGAGCCCAGAGACATTGATGCTGTCCTTGAATAAGGTTTACACGAAGCTTAATTGGGTTAAAAATAATACTTATGGAGAAGACTTGTCTACAGGCTGCTTGAGAAACGTCTCTTAAAATAATCCCTCGTCCATGTGGCTATATTAGATATTGAAGAATGGCTTTTCTTGCAGTGATATCTGATGACTCTGAGATTGCAGGTATTTTGTTTGGACTTGTGAACTGCAAGATAAAATTCTACACACAGAATCATTAGAATCATTTATTGATTTTAACATCCTCTGTACCCATTACATAAATGACAAAAAAAACAAAAATTAAACACGCAGAGTGGGCTTGGTACGTGGGAATCACCTGCCGTGATAAATCCATATTTCAGTAGGACTCCTGGTATTGTTTGTTAAAAGTCTTTCTTTTTCTTGGAAGTTGTGGGCTGTTCTTCTTTCTCTTCTCTGTGCATTTTCCCCTTCACAAGGAAACTTTCCAAAGACGTCTGTTTCTTACTCTTTTTGCTAACTGGGTTAAATTTTGGCGCTCAAGTGACCGAGATGTAACCGAGAGTCCAGTCATTTTTCAAAATAAAAGATTTTTCAAAATAAAAGCTCATTCAGACTCATACCAATTAACCAATTGAACAATACCAATTGACCCTCAGCCCAGTACCGGTCCGCGGCCCAGGGGTTGTGGACCACTGCTTTAGAGCAAGAATGACCCAAATTCCCTGAATTTTTCTGTTAGGAAAATTTCCATCAACACCTCAATTATTTTATCACCTATTTGTTGACAAACAAGAGATCCTCTGCCCATTTTTGTTTCTCAAAATATCATTTTTAGAGCTCATTGCTCTCCATATGTTTTTTTTTTTTTTTTTTTTTTTTTGTTTCCCATAGTGTGCCATCCTTTTCTGGTTGGACTTTGCAATTATTGTGTGTTATCATTGTGTTTTATTTTTATGTTTTATTGGAAAATTGTTGTGGGAGTTTGATTTACATTATTTGTTGGTCAACTGATGAATTTAAGTCCAGTGTATTGGATCTGGTGGCCGTGGTGGCTCTGGTTTTTGTTCACGAGAAATCTTTTTTACTGCCTGATTTTCATGTGTTTTGACAGCCAGCATGCTAGTGAACCCATGCACTGCGATCATGGCTATTTTATTTAAATAGTATGTTTCATTACACTTAAAGTCAACACAATTTACACAGAATGACACAGTTCACAGATATAAGCAGAAACTAAAACAGTTGACATAAACATGAGAAAATTAGAGCAGTTTCCTGCAGTGTCCCCCCAATACAAGCCTGTAATATGTGCTTCAATATCCCCTCATGGGTATGTTTGTTTGAATGATTGCTGTTTTAAAATATAGATGTTGCAATAAATTACTCAATATCATAATAGCTGAGAGGGTTGTGAAGACAAAAATCTGTAAAGTGTTAAAAAAAACACACAAAGAGCCTATAAGGTCCATCTTCCACTTTACGCTTTATAATATCGGGTATATAAAAGCATTGTGACCCGGTATAGCAGGAAGTTGAAAGATGTGCAGAGCTGAGGAAGCAACAGGTTAAAAGACAAGAACAAAAGAGTTTACAGCTAAAGAAAATTGTCCAGGGAAAGTCAACGCTTGAGGAAAATAAGTCAGTTAGGAGCTGCCTTCATGGGGTGCAGTGATTTATTTAAATCTTACGTTAGTTTACAGCGTGTGTCCTGTGCATAAGAGGGAGACTGTTTACATTTAAGTTAAATGTTTCCTTTACATGTAAAACCCGACAGCTGTGGTTACTACACAAAATAACCTGCTTATCTTTATTTGAAAGGCCATCATGTCTCTCACCTGCATAAAGCTGGTATATCAATATATTCCAGTTTAAAATAAAATCAAAGTTAACCTTCAACACTTATTTATTGTGTGCTTGTATTGGTAACACCTCCTGCAAGTTCTATCCAATTCATCTTACCCATGGATAAGCTTTCTAATAAACAGATTTTGGCATAATCACATGCTGAGGACGTCAATCACTTTTGCTTCATTACAATTTCTAATTTCTGCCAAGCAGCAGCTCCCTGAAGGCTCGCTGGAATTTACTCAGATTCTGCATGCAGCATCGCAATATTTGCTTTATTGTCCAAGCAAGGCAGTTATTAAAATAGGAAGGCTTGTGATGCGGTTCCTGTTGATGCTAAAATATTACAGTCATGATGAATCATAAAATCAAACACACTAATGTGGAAATGCAAATTGTTTTCCGTCCTGGGACTCGAACCGTTCAAAGAATAGGAATGGGTCGTAGAGGGGGCATGAAAATGGAGGTACGTTTTGTTCTCTTGATTGCATGCTTCTTAAACTCCTGTGTCTGCAAAAGCATCTCATAACTGACTGACCGGCTTCAACGACGACAACCTTCTCTCGAAAGCCAGAAGCCTTTCTTCTTCAAAGTAGATCTTCAACTTCAAATATTGTAGATGGTTTGGAGACCCTTCATTAACTCAGCAGAGTGGAACAGATGAAAGACATATTACAGGTGAGATTAAAGTAAATCAGTCATTCAGGTTTCTGTTGTGTTTGCTGTAGGATCCAACAGCAGGGAAGGAAAGGAGCTCTCCGTCTTGATCGAGATTTAAAAGGCTGTTGGTGTGCATGTGCGCATTTGTGTCACAAAGTGTCGTTTGAGCCGCAAGGGTGAGACTGAAACCCCAGCCTGTGGCCCACCCTTTCCAGTCCCTTTGTCACCCGATGCTGGGCGATGCTGAAAAGTAAAACACGCAGCCGTGAACAAGATCTGCGTAGAGAAAAAAAAAATAAAAAATGACCTGTTTTGGTTATGGAACGCCTTTGTAAAGCCACCATCCCCAAATTTGCAGTTGAAAAAGAGACTAGTGAAATAAGAAAACACACACACACACACATCCTGTCACTTCACATCATGTTTTGACTCAGAAACTAAATTTCACACTCAAACAATGCCAGGCCCTTTCATATACATTTCCAGTTGCCTGAGCGTATAAATGGCTTGTGATTGGTCACACAATGAGTAACCCCCCACCACCCAAGAACTTAAACGTATAACACAGTCACCACCCAGTATCACGCTCCAGTGGGGGGGGGGTTGTTCCCGCATGTGTGTAAATTATGGATCAAGATGCTGCTGACTCAAAGCTCTCTACTTCCCTCAAGTGGACAACCGGCAGAACTGTGAGACTTACCTGCGAGGTGAAGGAAACTGTTTCGTTGTGGATGCTGCGTGTGGGGGTGTGACTGTGTGTCATGTGTGTGTGTGTGTGTGCTTCATTGGTGCTCTTACTCGCCTTTGTATGTTTAGTTTATTTGGCTCGTGCTCTCATCTGCTCTGCTGACTGTGTGTGTTTGTACATCACGCTTGGTTAAATGTGTGTGTGTGTGTCTGCACTATGCATCCTCATGCCTCTTATTTAAACCAGAGATTAGCGGATAGAGAGGGAGCAGCAGAGCAAAACGAACAAATGTACAAACACTGTGTGGGGGAAGAGGTGAATGTGGTGGTGAATTGTGGAAGAAATGCTTGAGTTAGTGTGCAGAATGAAGATACCATATATATTTCTATTTGTTTTATTGTTTCTTTTGTTTGTTTGTTTTTTGTTTTTGTCTGTGTGTTAGGGGGGTCTAAATGCTATTGCTGCAGTCCATTTTCATTTGTAAAGCACTTTGTGTTTCTTGTCTGCTTCAAAAGTGCTACGTAAATAAAGACGGTGCTACTTTTCAATGGCTGCAGCTCTGAAATGCAGGTTCAGAGTAAAAGTTAGCATTTAATTATGTCTATATGAGCATGTGATGGAGCATCGGTTGCCCTAATCCTCAGGACAGTGACTCACATGTCCAGAGGTCATAAAAACAGAGGAGGCATTGAATCAGGACCAGAGTCCAGGATGGATGTTTGCTACTGGCAACACTTTTTTTTTCTGCTATAATCTTCATATATAACTTTTGCTATACCTCAGTGGATGTGGTGAAAATCATCTGTTGGCGCATTGCTGGATGTGAATGCTGGATCTGTTCCAGTCAAGTGAAATTTTCTTCCCCAAACCAAAACTGATTTTCCTGCGTCCTTTAACTGGCTTTAGAGGTTTCCTGAGGGTTTATGGACGTACGCCCTGTCAGCGCGCTGCTGTAGCTGGCCAAATAACTGTCATTTCCTAAATCAGCGGTTCCAGAGGAAGATGTCGTCTGGGGACGATATTTATTAATATGTACATTTTATCCCAAGATATGAATCTTTTCTGGCTTCATTCTGATTCAGGACTGACTTAAGGAGAAATCAGATAAAAAACAAAAAATGGACGACAAGACAATTTCAGGCCAAGACAGCAGAGAAGAGTGAACACATTTAACATTTATGGGCTCCAGAGCTTCAGTCAATGATTACAATAAATATTCACAGCTTTGGTTGGGGTTTAATGGGTCAATATTGTTCATTTGATTATAATAAGTTCTTAATTTATTATTATAGAGTATAATAAATTCAAGACAATAACACTTATTGGAGCACTGACGAGGATAAAGCCGGACTGTGGGGAATGAAGTCCTTCTACCCAGCTTTCAAATGTGCCCACAGACTAAAAGGAGGAGGGACTGCAGAGCTTGTTCACAGTAGATGGTGTAACCGTGGACGTGTCACTGTGAAAGAGCATCTCTGCACCACAGATACAGTAACACCGTTGAGCTGCTGGCTACAACTTTGTCCACGTCGTCTACAGAGAGACCTGTGTTCCTGACTCTGCATGTGCATGTTTTGACTAATTTTGATTATTTTTTTTATATATATATATAATTTCCCTCCGGGGATTGATAATGTATTATTTAGTTCAGTTCATTTATGTGACAGAAGCTGAGACAACTATTTCAATCAAATGAAAAGATAGAAAATATTATATTAAGGACTTGGACTGCATAGCGTTGCAAAATCAGAATTTACTACCCTGTATGTTTTCAGTTATTTCAGTACTGTGACTGTTAACTGCAGTAGAAGTTGAGTGTTGATGCATCACTGATGATGCTGGAAGGGTAACTAAGAGAATCCAGGTGATTTTTCCTGCCTGTTGTGCCACCGTGATAGATCTGATTGCAACTGCATTCTTGGCAGACTGCCTTTGTCTTGTTATAGCTTAATTTAAAGCGTTATCTCACAGTGGAGATCTTCGGCGTTTTGTCTTTCTTTAACAGCCAAAGTGAAACGAAGCATTATTGCGGGTGATTTTCATGGCCACTAGCGAGAGCACTGTCTGCTTATGGCCAGCTGGAGACTGTATTATATCATTATTTCCACATTTTAATGACAATAAAAATGAAAGCATGCTGATTCGTGCATGTTAGTTCAAAAAGACTAAAACCCATCTAGCAAAATTTAAAACCAGACGCCCACCCAATGAGAAGATATCTAAAAATGTGGGCTTCAGCCATAGGGAGAATAAATAAAAGAATTAATGAATTGATGGAAATTAAAATATATGTAAAGGAAACTGTGGAAGAGGCTGACAGAGGAATGAAGAGATAATAAAAAGGAGAAGGGTTACGTGGATAGAAAAAATTAAAGTGCTGAAACAAAGTCAGAGAAGGAAAACTGCAGAAGTGAGGGAAAAAAATGAGTAGAAAATGAAAATGGGGGACGGGAGAGAAAATGAATGGATGGATTAAGTGGAAAAAGAGAGACGGGGGCAGTGAGGTGCTGAACCGTTCATGTGGAACTCAGCTCTTTCCACTGTTGACACTCCGCGACCTGTATCATACAAACTCCCAGAAACACTCTTAAACACCCAAAACAGTGTGTTGCAAGCAGCGTGGAGCCTGCACGCAGACATGCGTCCAAAAACTGCACTCAAAAAAATAACTTCAGCAGCACTGAGTTCATCTGTCAAAACAAAAATACCAGCAGACCTCTGCTTTGATTTATCACTCAATATTTATAACAGAGTTTAAATAACTTAGTTTCCAATATTAGAGCACGTCGAAAGTTCTTGTCGGGCTGATTTATCTATCCAGACATCACAGACGATTCCACCAGAAAAACAAGAGCAGCGCTTCCTATTGTGCAGGTGCACATCAAGACCGAGTAATTACCACTACAGCAAACATTAAGGCGGGTCTATATCAAGCATTGATCTGTTTCTTCTATTGATCTGTTTGCACCAGGAAGATAAATCACGCTCTTGAAGATGCTTTTGTGATGTCTGCTGTCATTTGATACTGAGTTGGGATTTAAATTATTTTTAACAGATATGTGTATACATGGACAGTATTATCTGTACATTCTGTTGACGTTACGTCAATAGAATCAGAATCAGAATCGCCTTTATTGTCATTGTAAGTACATTACAACGAAATTTGCTTGCATTCTTCAAAAGGTACTTGTGAGGTAGACAGGAATATTAATAGTATTAAATATATTTACAGCAAAGGAATGGCAACGTAGTAGTTATTAAAAGTATATACAAAATGTAAACCAAGTTATTTACAGTCTATAAAGTGTTCTGTCGACTAGTATATTGCACAGAGTATTGCAATAGAGAACTGAAGTATGACACCAAATACACATTCATGTGCACATAACTGCGGGCAGGTTTTCTGTTAACTGTCAGCTGCTGCTGAGAGGCTGACACGATGCTGTCGCAAGTATGGAAGTCATGACTTTTTAAGGGAAGAAAAACCAAGTGCTTTGTTTTGTATATGGGGAGACTCCAGAGCACAGAGGGAGCTTTTTTAGCAGGCTGAACCTCAGTAAGGCAATGAGTTTTATCTCGTCCTCGCTGTGTGCACATCGGCTTTGTCTGATTTTGTTTTGAGTGTGATTGTAATCCAGAATCACAGCGCCGCTGGTATTGCACAGAGGAGCAGAGACGACGGTTATCAACACAAAGCAGAAAGAGAAGATTTTATTTTGTCTCTGTAAATGTATTTGGTTTATTAGTAGACTCTGCTGTTCTGACATTTGCTTAATAAACAGAACTGTAATCAGATTTGATTCAAATCCTTCTACTAGTTAGAAAGATGCAACATGGAGCCATAAAGGAGCCTTTAAGGGTGATGTGATATTATTATTTGAAATTTCAAAAATATTAAACAATAAAATAGTAAAACCTGACATATCATTTAAACATCACACTTAGCTCATTGAAGGTAGTGCATATACTTTTCTCTAATTTGGTTGCTTTAAAAGTAGTTGAAAATGGCATCTCATTGAAGTTAAAAGACTCATTCTCTCACACACACACGCACACACACACACCTACTTCGGTACATCTTGGACAGACAGGGCTTTTAAAGGTTTAGGAGTTGCAGCAGCACTTATACAGATTACCTCCATCCCTTCACTATAAAGGCCCGCTCACACGCCAACATTCAATTACCTCTATCTATTCACTATACTCGTCCATATACAGGCACGCACACACATGCACACACAGGGACACACACATAATTGTTCAATTACACTAGACATTATCGATTTTCATTCCCAGTGGTGTGCACATGCCTCATTTTGCTCAGCTGCGCATGCGTGCGAGTGTGTGCGTGTGTGTGCTTGCTGCAGATGTGGAAGGCGAGTAAAGTGCATGCTCGTCCTCCATGTCTGTCTCTGTGAGAACCTGTTTCAGTTTAATACCTCATGAGTGAGGACATTTCCAGACACAGCTGCAGCTCCTCATTTCACACTCTGTCTGAAATGTTCGGTTGCAGCCACCGTCTCTCCCTCTCCACAAAGCCCCATCTGCTCTGCTCAAAGGGCTACATGCCATCCAGGAAGTGGGTTCAGTTGCAGTTCCTCAAATGACCGCTAGGATCACCAGCTGGGTTCAAAAGTGAGTAAATCTCCACAGATCCCCATGTTGAAATGTCAGACTTTGCAGCAGAAATTTAAAAAATACAGTATTTCTCCTTATAAACAACTTCAGGCCTAATGGGTCCACGACTGGCCTCAGCTCCTGCCAGCAGGCCTGAGTGGGACCTCTAGTTGAGCAGAGATCAACCACAGAGTGCTGGAGTGCCGCACAATTTGAGCAAAAAGAGGCTTCAAAAGTTCTCTGTACAAACCTGTGAGTCATATGACCAGATACTCATCAGGTTTTACGTATAATATAAATATACACTCACCGGCCACTTTATTAGGTACACCTGTTCAACTGCTCGTTAATGCAAATTTCTGATCAGCCAATCACATGACAGCAACTCAATGCATTTAGGCATGTAGACATAGTTAAGATGATCTGCTGCAGTTCAAACCAGCATCAGAAAGGGGAAGAAAGGTGATTTAAGTGACTTTGAACGTGGCATGGTTGTTGGTGCCAGATGGGCTGGTCTGAGTATTTCAGAAACTGCTGATCTACAGGGATTTTTACACACAACCATCTCTAGGTTTACAGAGAATGGTCCGAAAAAGCAAAACTATCCAGTGAGCGGCAGTTCTGTGGGCATAAATGCCTTGTTGATACCAGAGTTCAGGGGAGAATGGCCAGACTGGTTGGAGCTGACAGAAAGGCTGGTGGTGGTGTAATGGTGTGGAGGATATTTTCCTGGCACACTTTGGGCCCATTAGTACCAACTGAGCATCGTGTCAACGACACAGCCTACCTGAGTAATGTTGCTGACCATGTCCATCCCTTTATGACCGCAGTGTACCCATCTTCTGATGGATACTTCCAGCAGGATAACCTGCCATAAAGCGTGAACCATCTCAGACTGGTTTCTTGAACATGACAATGAGTTTACTGGACTCAAACGGCCTCCACACTGGATCTCAATCTAATAGAGCACCTTTGGGATGTGGTGGAACAGGAAATTCTCATCATGGATGTGCAGCCAACAAATCTGCAGCAACTGCATGTTGCTATCATGTCAGTATGTACCAAAATCTCTGAGGAATATTTCCAGTACCTTGTTTAATCTATGCCACGAAGAATTAAGGTAGTTCTGAAGGCAAAAGGGAGTCCACCCCAGTACTAGCAAGGTGGACCTGGTAAACTTTTGAACTTTTGTCAAAGTTCTGGGGACACTAGTATTAGGCAGGGTGCATTTATTAGAGGAAATGCTTTATTTACAACATGGTTCAAAGTAATGGTTTAGCTCTGGTTTCCGTTTATGACAACTAAACAGGCAATGATTTTTCTTTTTTTTTTTTTTTTTGTATCACATAAGGTACAATTATATAAAGAAATACATTTATACATGATTCTGGGCCTGGTCTTTTGATTGATGGCGAGCAGCCAATGGCTGGGGGGGGGGGGGGGGGGGGGGGGGGGGGGGGGGGGGGGGGGGCTGTGATGAATCAGGAATGAGGATGGATTGACAAATTTGACCAGAATGAATGTAAGGTTATGCTAGTTAGCATTATAGCCTGGCATATGGTAAGCCAAACTACAACAACTAACTGAGAGCAACTGAGCAAAAGTGGGAAATGATGCTTCAAAAGCACTTCTTATTAAACGTATAGTCACAAGGGTTTTGTCCAGTTCTTCTTTTGCAGTCTAGGGCTCTGGTCTAAAAGCTGAGGACTGCTGCAGTTTTCAGTGAAATGACACAAGCAGTAAACGTTGGGGTTGCACTGTTCAGATACAATGCAACTCCAAATGTTAACACAACAGACCAAAGTCAGAATAAACTGCTACAATTCCATTTGAATTGGATTTTACTTTGTCTCCCTTCCTTTTTTTCCTAATTTGCTATGTGTCTGTCTCATCAAAGAAAAGGTTTTCTGTGAACATGGTGAAACTGCCATGAAACTTTATCAGACTTTAACTTAAAAGGTATGCAAGACTTGTCAATACACAGGTGTTTCACATGGCCAACAAAGTGCAGTTCAGGAATCCAGAATAACCTCCTCTCCTGAAAACCTTTGGCTCTTTAATTTTGCAGACTATTTTACATACATAGCTTTGTAACACTCTTAAGTACATTCAGTAGCGGAACATGTCACTGCCGGGCCGGGGGCGGGGCACATGACCGGGCCCTTTAAACCCAATAAAGCTTGTGATTACATCGTTTTACAACATACGTATGCCCGCAACAGCGGGACTTACAAGCATTACTACATTTTTGACACATAGCTCAAAGCATTTGAGGAAGAGATCAACACCACGATGAGCAACCATGTCATTTTTAAATCAATCAAACCGTCATGAAGTCTAACAAACCAAGAGAAC
The DNA here is from genome assembly GCA_018398805.1 of Hirundichthys speculiger. Classification (NCBI taxonomy): domain Eukaryota; kingdom Metazoa; phylum Chordata; class Actinopteri; order Beloniformes; family Exocoetidae; genus Hirundichthys; species Hirundichthys speculiger. Next base: position 100,834 of record JAGFBZ010002127.1, read on the forward strand.
AACAAAAACATTAGGCTACCTGGCCCCTAATAATATTACAATACAAAGTCAAAGCAGTTCAGCACCACGGGTAGCTACATCATCATTCTGACACCCACTTTAACGAGCAACTTCAACTAATAAGAGCACAGTTACTGTATCGATAGAGGGAACGTTTTGTAAAATTGGCACAGCCGCTTACACGTTCACATACAAACATAGATTCAATATAAAATAGCAGAACTACTCACCACTATTGAAAGGTTATACGACGAGCTCATCATATTGTGCTTGCTGGCATAACCCGACAAAACCGACATGAAGTCTAACAAACCATGAGAACAACAAAAACATTAGGCTACCTGGCCCCTAATAATAACGTTAGGTGGCCGGGCTACTCCGATAACAATCACATTAGCAGTTTACAACTAACTCCCGTATTGTTTTCTGTGTCAGTGATTGTGAGAATTTGTACCTGTGAATCTGGCTCCCTAACCGTGGTGCCACATTTTGCGGGCTTGACTCGATGCCAACAATGACAGCTTCATCTCCGGGATTGGGACGAACAAAATACGTGTCCAGCTTTTTAAGTTTCGTTTTCTCCTGTGCTCTTTTTTTCCTTTCTTTGCATTTTGTCGCTCCACTTTTATGTTTATATGAACTGCCACTCATAATTACATTAGTCTTTGATCCACCAGCCTCCACCGCGTTGACTCTGTTGACAAGTGATTGATGATGACGGTGATGGACGGCTGATGATGACGATTTTACCCAAAATACATTTGGAGATCTTGTAACTTTGCACATTGTAAAGTTAATTGTGAGAGTGAACATGAAGCCAGCCATGCAGCAAAACATTTAATTTACTGTGTTGAATAAAACTACATGACCAAAGTTAGTCTTAAATTTTTTGACCAACCATGATTTATTCTGGCTGGAGCAACCTATATATTACCTCAGACGAAACACTACTTAGTTTGCGCAGAAATTGTTGAATCAACGTATGCGCAACGTGTAATCGACATTTAAGGAAAGGCCTGTTTCTTCGTCTCTCACCGGGCCCCCAGGGCCCGGGCCGGGGGAGTACCGCCCCCCCAGTCCCCCCTGACGCTCCGCCGCTGAGTACATTAAAGTACACTTAAAAGTGCAGCGCGTTCTCTGCAAGGCCAGTTATACAGTAAATGTTAAAGGAACGTTCCAGGGTTAACGCAACCCCAGGTTTATTATTAGGTGAAGCAGAATATGTATATAAAATAGCAACTAGCAGAGGAGGCAGATTCAATGTATCAATTAGATGGCTTAGCTTCTGACTTCCCAGAAATTTCCTTTTCCTTTTTTTTTTTTTTTCTTTCCTTTTTCTTTCAGAGCCCTGTACTTTAAATTCTTTTCATTATGCATGACTTTTGGAGGTGCAAATTCTCATTTAAAACATTTTTTTCTTTTCCATGAAATGGCATACAGCATGAAAACAACTTTTTTTTTCACGGGTTAGTGGTTTGGGATTGGGTTTGGGACTGGATTATTACTGGATTATTAAGTGTGATTGTGGTGTCTGCGTACACGTGTGTGAAATCACAAAGGGCCAGAAAGTATACAGAGTAAATACAAGAGTGCTTATGTACATTTTTACATTGACCATATAAGTGTAGCTTAAATGGTCAATAGTTAATTTATTTTCACAAAAACTCTAAACTAACTAAATTTATATTTAAAAAAGAGATGAGAACAAACAAAGCATTAGATAACAAAAAATTATCAGAAAGATATTATCTTGCACACTTTCGTTCCCTCAAATTTGATTGTGAAGCAGCTCATTTAAGTGGACACACACATGCACAGACACACAAGTCTTTTGTAGCTGTTTTCAATAGGCCTTACTGTCACGGAAAGATGTTACGGCACAATAGCAGCCCATCATCACAGTAGCTGGTAACTGTCCAATGTGCTTTGGACGCCTGCTACAATCAGGGCTGCGTGCGATTGTGTGTGTGTGTGTGTGTGTGTGTGTGTGTGTGTGTGTGTGTGTGTGTGTGTGTGTGTGTGTGTGTGTGTCTGCGGGTCACTGCTCCCACATCAGGTCATGCTCGGCACCATTTTGATTTCCCCACTGAAATCACCAGCTGTACCTGCTGAGTAGAGCGCTCTCACGCACACTGTTTAATTGAGATGGGGCTTTTTTGTGATTCAGATAAAGCAAACTGTCCATTCCTAAACCACAGCTGAAATGGAGGGGGAAATCAGTTGTCAGCGTTTGAAAGGAAGCTGCCATCTCTGCTGACTGTATTTCCCTCTGCTCGCTGCTCATTTTGCCTTCATTTCTCTATTTCTTTAAGCCGCTATTATAAAATGAATCATAAAAACTAATGCTACTACATTGTCTTTGGAGCAGCAATTGGTGCAAGTCGGCATCTCTCAGGAAGAATAATAGATTTTTGTCTTATATGTAGATAAACTACAAATTACAAAATTACAAAAAAACTTCCTCACTTCAGGTATTTTAATAGTTAAAACTTTATTTATCCTGTGCATTAAAGAATAGACCTGATGTTTATATTCTTGAGGGATGTCCCCATCAACATCTCACTAACTTTGTTCTTCTCAATTATCTTTAATCCACTTGTGGCCATGAAATAAAACAGCTGGTCAGCATCAGGACACAAAACTAGTAAACATAAAAAAAGAGGTTGGTGTTAAATTATATCCCTCAGATACAGAACATACGAGTTTAACAAATACCAACATGTGAAACATACAACAGCACCAGTGTTTCTAGTTTCCATAAATATAAACTGGCAACATATTTTCCTGGTAAGTGGGATGCACTGTTTGATTTATTTTTGTCTGCTTTTTCACGTGTAGTTGCCGTGTCTGTCTTTATTTTTGTCAGAGGCAGCCAAGCTTGAGCTCGAACCTTTAAAGATTAAGGTCAAGCACGTGTGGGAGATGTTTCTTTACTTTCTACAGTACCTCTGCACAACATCAATATACCTCTGACCAAACTGCATTTTGCTTGCTCACTCGCCTCACAGATAGAATAATATCGAGCAGACATGTTCATGACTCTTTCTGCAATAGAAATTATTTTAACTTTATCATTCTCTCCGTTTAAGTTACAAATACAAAATGTGTATTTATGATAAACAACACTTTGTTAGATTTAAAGGTAGGGTAAGCAATTCTACATAATCTCTCACCCTGGAAGACTTTGTTTCCAACATTCAGTCAATGTCTCCTCGCTATCTGCCAGCTTCCTATCTTGTGAGTACACTGTTTAAAAATAAAAAAAATACATAAAATAAAATGAATAGTGTTACATCATCAACTTGTGATGTAAATATTTTTGGTAATTTTTAATGGCTATGGTGGGCATTTCACACATGACTGGCTCCTTTTGGAAAAGTAATCCCTCCTCTATTGGTCTTCCTTTCCTATTGCTTTTAAAATTATGGCGGTACTCTGTACACTGCAGCTTTACTGCATGCAGAAATTTCAGACTACTATGACTTTAGCTGATTTATTTCACAATTCTATCAGTTAGGATAAAACAAAATTTCCAATTTGTTTTGGAAGGAAATAAACTATAACATATCACAGCTTTTTAAACCACAGTGAGAACTCGGGCTACTGTGTCTGGACATCCTGCTGTAAAACCAAACAGTTGTGTGAGAGCTGTGATCTGATTTTAAAACACTGCATTGATGCCACTGACTCCGAATGGGTTGTGACTTCCAGAATAAATTGGATGCTGTAAATAACTTTGTATGGGCCGCTTTTAAAAATCTTCCATGCATCTCATCATTGGAAAGTAGGGCAGAAAAAAAACAGTTAAAAAAAAATTGAAGAACGAGGAAGGAGAAAGAGGAAAACAGATTTTTTTTTTTAATCGCTGCCAGCTGAAACATTCACTTATGTAATGTCACATTCTGAAACCTTGCAGGTGTTCTGCACAAAGCAAACACACTCCTCAGTTTATTTGCTTCTTCATTTGAAATTGGAGGCGTTGCATAAAACCTGAAGGCTAAGTAGTCAGGCGTTACACCTGGATCCAATTTAAACCCCTCAGTTTGTTTATTTAGCATTACCGTTATTACTTTTCCTCCCAACAGATGGATCCAAAATGCAACAGGAGGCCCAAGGGACAGAGGGAGGAGGGATGGAGGACAAGAGCACAATGGATAAAAGAAGGAAGTAGACTGAGGAAGAGCAGAGAGGACAGCAGAGCCGCCTGGAGGAAACAGAGGCGGAGAGGCGAGAAAAGAGCTCAGCTTTGTTTATAACCGCCTCCAGCTATTGTTAGCGGGGAGCTTCAGCTGCCTCAGGTAGGATTTGGCATGCACTGATGAGCCACAGTGCAATGGGTGTATGTGTGTCACATGTTGTGCATTTACTGCACAATCTTTGCAGGAGGTCCATGCTCTGCATGTGTTCTTTTATGTGTATAAAGTTTTATACCTATTTTATACCTATATTTGGATGGTGGGGTGTTTTTGATCAAATAACTTATTTCTGCATCCATTTGTGTTACAAAAAGATATGTATCCACATCTGTTTGTACTGGTGCACAGGCCACCACTGCACCGGTGCAAAGAAGGCCACCACCTGACCAACAGGTTTGAGCACGTAGTTGTCCCGCTGAGATCATATGAAGTAAAACATCTTGTGTGAATGTAATGTTTTGCCAGCCGAAGCCGACAGGAATTGAATGTCTTTTCTAAAGTGTAAGGGACCAGGTGCTGCCATCAGTGGCGAGGCTCGATGTATCTGGAGAAGAAGACAGAACACTAAATCTGTGTCACAACTAGAGAAGAATTTTCATCAATATTACATCCTGCATCCCGGTGTCATAAAATATACTGGGGGGAAAAAAAATCGAGTAAGCAATTATAATAGTCAGTAGGGATGTCATGATTTTTGAAAAAATCTATTTAAATTGTTTTTTTAAATACAATTCGAATCGATTTAATTAAGCCATGAATCATGATGCGGCCTCCAGGCCAGCAGAGGGTGCACTCAAGTTAAACTATGCTCTTGTTCACTGTCTTTCTGCCCTCACTGCTTCCCCAGTGCAGCCAGGCAGATAGTAGTGATGGCAAGATGAAGCATCGTGAGACATTGTACCACTTCAGCCAATTGGTTCGAGAAAGGGTTCATTTCTTGAAGCTTCATATGCACATGTAACCACCTAGTGGTCAGGTTTATAATCACAGCCACCTGAATCTTAAGATGTGATGCATTGAATTTATGTATCAGTTATGGCTCTTGTGAATGACTGTGAATAACAAAATGTGTATGACCAAATAATTGGTCTACACAAATGATCAAGTGCATAATAAAATATTGTTTGAATGTAATCTCTGTTTAATGTTTCCCAAAGCAGTATCATATGTTACAGCATGTTGTGCAATTTTTTTTGGCACTAGTGGCCTTTATTTATGGTGGAGAGAGACAGGAAGGGGGGCAGAGAGAACGGGGCAGAGAGAACGGGGCAGACACGCAGCAAAGGGTCGTCGAGCCGGGAGTCGAACTCGCGACCAGACACACGAGGACTGTAGCCTCTGTACATGGGCCAACTGCCCTAACCACTGCGCTACCGGGGCGGCTCTTTTTTTTGTCATTTTAAGAAAATCATCTGAGTTTAGTTGGGCAGAGAGCAGTGAAAGTGCTTGTGGAACTACGGAGGGGGCGCATTGAATATGTTTGTGCAACTTGGACAATGATGACCATTAAAGGGGTGATTTTATGCATTTTTATTCAGAAATAGCAATTTTTCCACAGTTTTTGGTTTTAACCGATTCCTTTTTTTAGACACAATCTCTCCAGCCTTGGAGAACACCCTTACACATGGCACAGAGGATGCTGGGGTGCATAAAAATGTTTGTGCCATCATGTAGAAACTATATACTGAACTACCACAAACTATATACACGCTATCCAAATTCTAGTATCCAAGCTATCCAAACTCTATCCACACTCTGAACTGACTGCAACTCGCCTACAAACACCCACATTTTGAATGGAGCCTATGGCGTTTATAAAGCTGTCAAATCCCGCGACAAGATCTGAACCACTTCCCGAAGCAGTCACGTGGTACAGCCGGGCAGCGAAGCTTCAGATGTCCTCGCTTGCGGCTCCTCCCCTAAACGAAGCAAGCCTCGATACTCGCTTCCCAGAAATGCCCCCTCCACTACTCGATACACGCTTCGAAGCCTCGGCATGCCTCGTAACATCACTAGCAGATAGCTAACATGTCTACTAATGAAGAATTCCTTTGTATCATCTTCCAAGAGCTTTAATGGCAAGTCTTTCATCAGCCAGAGAGATTTTGTACAACTGTGAAAACAAATAAGCCATATAAAGTAAAATGCAATCAAAAAATAGGCGTAGCTAGCATGCTTACGTACATATACTAACAGGATAGCACGCTAATGCTAGTGGCTTTCCAGACCTAAGAAAACGGTACATTTTAACATTACTAATGATATACCGGTACAATATAACAACAAGGATAACTCTTGAGTTAAACCTATAGGCTGTTCTCAGCAAAGAACAGAGAAATGATCGAAAAGTAAGTTAACCCGTAGAAGACTTACTATGTACTAAAGGAAAAAAAATCTTGATACTGTACTGATTTATTGAAAAGAGGGCAGTAGGCCTATTGTAAAAAGAAAAAGAAAAAAACAGGATTTGACAGATTTGAGAGTTGATAAAACAGTTTCCACTTTTCAATCATTTGCTATGCAGGTATAAAGAGGATAAGAAAAAAACAGTATTGTAAAAAGAAGAAAACTGATCTTTTTTGTCATTTGCTGCAAGTTCTAATCTACTGTATTGAAAAGAGTGTAAGAGAAATATTACAGTATTGTTAAAAGGGAAAAGGCTGGAATTGTGTAAAAGAAATAATAATAAAAAATAAACAATACAATACAAATATACAATTTGAATCGTGATTCAAATTATATCGTGAGTTGAATGAATCGTGGCATTCCTAATAGTCAGTGTTTCCGCTCATTTCACCACAAGCAAGGGGGTGTTGGAGGGATAGGACTGCTGAGGGGGGTTTCTCCCAGGGGGCCATAGAGGTTGAGACCGCCACTGGTTGTTATATTGAGTGCTGTCATTGTTACAAACACATGAACTACAAGATTCCTTTAGGTGTTGGTGTCCAGCTGCGGTCCAGCTGCTTCTGCTGTCAGCTTTTCTACCAAGCTAGGTAGGCAGAGTCGGTTACTGCTAACATGTCATGTGCTACTTAAAACTTCTTCAAAACCACACTACTCCTCAGAAACCTGCAAGTGATACCACAGTGGGTTTGTCAAGATCTCTTTATAAAGTATAAGGTTTTACCTCAGCTTGGTCTTGTTCAAGTGGAGTTTTCTGTTCTTGTAGCTTTTGTTGTCATTGCACTGTGCTGTAATCAGCAGATATTCATTGATTATCCTTGCAGACATTATGAAACATGCAGGACCAGAGGGTCTACCATAAAAGGGCATTCATGTTGCAGAAAAACCTGCATAAATCTGTTTTAGGCTGACTATTTCAGCAGTTATTTCGTACAGTAAAACTGCTCATCTTGTGTCTGTGCAGTGTAGCCTACTTCAGGTCTAACAGCGTAAATGAAGCATCCTCTGATGTTGCTTCAGGGAACGAAGAGACGCGTGCTGTCACAGTGCACCTTCACTGACAATCAGAGCAAGGACAAAACGTGTCAAGTGTTGGTAGACGTATGAGGCATCTTCAATACGCAATCTTTACCTCAGGGATAACTTTGGGTGAAGTGTTGGGGAAAAATATGAAAGAGAGGGGAGTTAATTTTATAAGGTTCAGATGTGGTATTATGATTGTGTGATATACTGGAACTTAGTCTGAGGTCTTGATGGTGATTGATACAGTATATGTATTAGGGATGCACTTTTTTTTATGACTGTTAACCGACGGCCTTTAACGATTAATAACCATTAACCGATAAGTCCGGGAGGGTTGGCTGCCGCGATGTTGGGCGCGTTGTCGTGGACGCATGCAGACACTTCCCCCTGTATACTCTCGCAGCAATGTGTCGCCGTCAGCTTGTCACAGAGATGCCGCCGTCACTTTTGATTTATACTAGCGCGGTCTCCGCTATGTTATTCCACGCCGCCACAACGCAAGAGTGACAATCGCGAACTAGCTAAACTTACTAAACGTATCTCTTGCGTTTTTCCACTTCCTCACCGTCTCGGCCGTATCCAGACCCACATTCATCGCTATCTCCCTCCTCCATGAATTACTAGAATATGTGCTGTCTTTGTAGTGTGGAGAACCAGAATCGTACAGATGTGGGTACTTCCTCATTTTTTTTCGATGACGCGCTCTTTTCTACGCGGATGTAGAATTGACCAATCAGAGGCCTGTTGCACCTGTCGACACGCCCCCATGAGTTGATTGAATTACGTAGCTTAAAAACAAAATTAACCGTTAGTATTAATCGGTTAGAGTTACTGTTATCGGTTAACGGTTAAATGGTTAACCATGTGCATCCCGAATATGTATAAAAAAAATATTCACCCCCTTTGGATGTTTCAACCTTTTATTGCCTTTATAAGAGAAGCCATGGTCAATATGATTTGGGACTTTGGGCTAAAATATGAAAAACAAAAACCTCTTTAATATCAAAAAGAAAACAGTGTTTTTACAACATAATGCTATTAATAATTAATATAATTAAAATTATACAATCATTTACTTTACCCTACATAAGTATTCGTCCCATTCAGGTCAGCATTTAGTAGATGCACCTTTGGCTGCGATCACAGCACTGAGTCTGTTTGGATCAATCACGCTGGCACATCTGGACACTGTGGTTTTTTCTCCATTCTTCCTTGCAAAACAGCTCAAGCTCTGTCAGGTTGCTCAGGGATCGAGTGCGAATGGCTCTTTAAAGGTGGTGTAGGTGTTGTTTGAAAAATGGTTCCAGCAATCCAACTCAAGTGAGATTTTAAAAATATACACTCCCTCCCTCCTCCCAAAGGCTCCGCCTCCTCCTCTTCAGCTCACCCCTCGAAACCACACCTTCACACGATTCAAGACTACATGAACCACAGGGAGGGAGGGGTGGGTGGGAGTGCATTGATATTTGATGGACGTATTATGCAGCCAATCAAAATAGTGATGATCACTATTTTGATTGGTCAGAGTTTTTCTGTGATTATACCCTCTAGACCGGACCAAAACATTTAGTTTTTTTGCAAACATTTTATTTCAGTGGGTGCAATGGGAATGTGAAAAGGTTTTCAGGCAATATTGTAAAAAGTGCTGCAAAAAAAGAACACCTACCCCACCTTTAAGTCAAGCCACAAAGTCTTAATTTGATTGAGATCTGAGCTTTAACTTGGCCACTCTAGAACAATCACCTTGTTGTCTTTGGACCATTTCTGTGTAGCTTTTGCTGTATGCTCGGGCTCGTTGCCTCACTGGAAAGTCAATCTTCTCCCAAGTCATAGTTCTTTTGCAGTCCACCGTAGCTCATGTCTGCCAAACATAGCATCTAGTCTGATAGCCAAAAAGTTCAATATGTGTCTCACCAGACCAAAGAAGATTTATTTTTTCATTTTTTTTTTTTTTTTTACAATTGACCTTGGAGTCTCCCACATGCCTCTGGGTAAATCCCAGGCAAGATTTCATGTGACTTTCTCCTTGCCACTCTCCCGTACAGCTTCGTCTGATGAAGCTCAGTTGTTTCATGTACAGTCATTGAAGTCACTGAAGCTCTTAACTCCTTCACAGAGGTCTCCTGGTGGCCTCCCTCACCAAAGTTCCATATTCCTTCCATAAGCAATCCTCATTGATGAATTTATTACAATGAATGCATCTACATCTGATATTTTCAAATGCATGCTCTTATACATTGATGCTGTTTGTAAAACAGAGGACCATGGGGTGTTAACATAGCTTCAGGAAGTGGCAGGGGTCTTTGTAAAACAGCCTTTTAACTGCTCTCAGGGTCAAACAGGTGAGCAAGAAAATCAGCAAGCAAAGTATTGACCCACAGTTCATGTCGCCTCATGTTTCTGCTCTCTAAAAGTAATTTGGGTAATGATAAGGCTGCTTCAGTTCTTCTGACAATTCAAATTTCAACTAATGCCCCTCTCCAGTAAATATCACTTCTGGTCCCTGTTGTTTTCTAAAACTTACTTTTTAACCCCTTTTCCATCTTTTATTCACTGGGTTGTTTAAATGAAGCATATATGAAGGTTTGATCAGCATGAAAAAATGTCACACCAGGCAGTGCAGTCCACAGCTCCACTTCTCAAATTATGAATTTTCCAACCACTCTCTCCACTTTTATCAGCTCTTTTCCACTGTCTCTTATTATCTGTGTGCTTGATTGTTTGTCAGTCATCCTACAACTTTTTCTATTGTCTCACTGGTTCCTTTTCTACTTGCTTTACCTCCCTCAGCTTGGTCCCCTGTGCTTGTGATACCTCTTGAACCCCTGCACAGTGGCTGACATCAGAGGCGACGGAGTTGACAGGGATAAAATCAATGGGTCACCTCCCATGACAATTAAAGATTTGGCATTGTCATGACTGGCTTCTGAACTGTCATAAAACAAAGAGAAAGAAGCAACAGAATTTTATTTTCTTCTTCATAGTCTCATACAAATGGGTAAAATATTGGACTGATATAATCCCTCTCTATTTCACACATTGAGAAACAAAACAGCATTACTTTTAATGTAACTAAATATAATTTTGATGAAGATTTTTTAAATCTATTCCCGAGCTTTGAAATTTCACATTTGATGAAAAGCAGTTTTCATCAAGACCACAACTGAACTAAAAATCTCTTTACTAATAACTGACAATCACAATGCCAGAGTGACAACATATGTGCATGTTTTTTTTTTTTGTTTTTTTTTTTTTTTGGTTAACATTTAAATGTGGTCAATACTCGGTGTATCAATCAGCAGTAGGTAAATTGGGATTTGGGGGTTCCTTTGTTGTGTGTGTGTATGTACATAGGCTATACAATCAGAATAAATACTCTGTAAATCAGACAAGATAATGCATTCCTCTCATCTGCACAACAGTATTTTTTAAGAACTCTTTAAAGTCACCCTATGTAGCGATACCATTTCTGACCACACGGATCATATAGATCTGCTGCACTGACAAAAGAACCTCTGACAATGAGTGAAGACGGTCTGGCATGTCTTGTGTTAGCGCTTTGCCCTACTCAAGGTGAACTTTGTTGTGTTTCATGGGTTTTACACATGAACTCTCTTTTTTTATATACTGCCTCCACGTGGTCAGACATGGTACTGCTGCATAGAGTGGCAGTAATAGTTATATAAATCTTAAAATGAACATTACAAAACATAAAAGATAGACTTTTACAAATCAAAATTTTCAACGTTTCTGTGACTTAGTAATAACATTAATTTTGATCGTTTTCTTGTTCTTTTTCTTAAGAAAGCAAGTCTTGACAAACAACTATTACATAGAGACATGAAGCTACATACATTTACTAGGATCGATATCCACAGACGTATGAGTCTTTTAGTTTCCTTCTCTCTGCTTCATTCATTTCTACATATAGCTCTGAATTTAAAGATTTTAAATTAAACATATGTACAAAACAGTAACCAGACAAGGCCCAAAAGACAAAAGAGACTTATTTAATGTTATAGCCAGGGACGGATCTTTTTAGCATACATCATTTACTCATGGAGAAATCCGTCCAGATATTGTGTTCAAAGCATGACTATGCTGACAGACAAGATTCATGCTTGTTTCCTTGACACTTAGTTCGTCAGATTGCTTTATGTAACAGTAAATGTAGACACCCTGCCAAAAGTATTGCATTTAAGGTACCATGTATCATATATTACATATAGCTTCAGTTTTTCTGGTGCCAGAAGTTCACTTTCCTCCTAACTGTTCTGACAACCTTGCTGTTGCTGTCCTGTCTGTATGTGCAGAGACGGTCTCCTTTTTTTTTTCACGCCATGTGAATTGTACCTTTAGAGTTGAGAGCTGTAATCCAAACACTGTTTTAAATGGAAATCAGAGATTTGCATGCTTTTATAACATCAGTTTTTTTTTCCTTATGACCTTTCCATCCAGCTGTCAGTCTCTCTGTCATGATGAGTGGCTGGAGGTGCTGAACTCCTTGATAAAAACCAATAAAAGACAAAAGGGATTCTGTAGATCGCAGTGAAAAACTTTTGAGTTACTGCTTTGATCTTTGGCACACAACAGGTGAAGTGATGTAATGTAATTGAGGAGACATTGAGGGAAACTCGAAGATGATGTCCATGAAAGAACAGCCGGCAAACAGCAATACCAATGATAGTAAAGCAGACGTCACTGCAGACTGAGCACATTCAGAGCAGCAAGTTATTCCTCATCGCTAATCTTATTTAAGTGAACTGTTTAAAAAATAGTGGCTCAAAGAATAATTTTTGGCACACTGACGAGCAAAGTGTTGGCTCACAGTTCAAGCTCTGACAACGTGTAGCTTATTTAAGATATTCTTCTTGATAACATTTGAAGCCATAAGGATTTAAATTATATTATAATTTCAGTTAGTTTTTGCATTAAAACATTTGATTGACTGGTCATTCAAAAGGTTAATCATTATGTTCTTAAAGAACTTTTCAGAGCCTTTACTATTTCACTTTTACTTGAGTAAGCAAGTTGAATCAGTACTTTTATTTTTTTCTTTTCAAAGGCAAGCGAATGAACTTTTTCAACCCCTGAAATAAATGTGTACTTTCACACATGAAATGTCTCTTCTTATTTTATTATGGGATCAAAACCCCCAGTGGACAGTCCTTAAGCCACTTTTATTTTTTGAATACTATTTATTGAGCATGATGAAGGACAGCAAACCAATTTAAAATAATCCACTATCAGGAATTTAAAAGCGGCACATTGCGGTATGTGCACATTAATTAATCCCAGGCAGTCTGTCGCTAACTAATTTAATTAAAGAGGACCAACCAGGGTTTTTTTTTTCTTTTGCAGACACTTTTCTTTCTCAGTCACCATTAACGCCGTGCACAAAGCACTGGTTTCCATCTGCTTCTGCACCTCTCAACCTCTGGTCATGCAAGTTATTCCTCTAATCACTCCCCTGTTTTTTTTTCTTTCTTTTTTTTGTTATTTGGGAGTTTGTGTTTTGAGGGTCTTTTTTCCACTCAAAGATTAAGAGTCATGTCAGGAGCATGATATCAGTGCTTCCTGTCTCTCTGTTGATTTTTATGACATTTGCTGGAGAAAAGAAACAGGGGTGAAGGAAAACCAGATTAAAGTTAAGTGTGGCAGAACATTATCATTGTGGACTACTTTTACTATATGCCTAAAATATGTGGTCAACAACAAGTCAAATGTGCACATTCACCATCATGAAAACAATATGACCGTGTAGAACGTTTCCACCTTATGAGTGAATTAGCTTCTTTCTTAACCTGTTAACGTTCCGACGGCCCGCCCGCCAATGCGACATATCTTTGGAAAGCTAAGATATATGTGATTCAATCAATGTAAACCATTTCAGAATATAATCATAACAGCAGGTACAATCAACGCCTTTGTCACACCACAAACAAACAAACAAGGAGTTACGAAATCAACGCAACTCACCTTATGAGCGTTATAAAAGTCGTCCGATCAAAAATATTCCCACAAAAATGGTCTGGTTAAACTCACAAAGGTCCAGTCGATCCAATCCAGTAAAGTATTTAGTCCAAAATGCATTATTATACCAGAAAATATCCACAAAAACGCCACTGGTAGCTGGTCGGTGTTTAGTAACTTCCACGTATTCTTGGTCATAAAACTCTTTATTCTGTGTTGACATACGTGTCTGTGGTCTTAAAATGGAGGGGGTCATCTGAACTTTCGATTGACACCTCATACAGCCATACAGCAGCTTCCCTGTCCTGTCCACAGCCTACAATAGCCAATAAGGGCCAACGTTGAAACGAAGCCATGTCCTACTTTGCTTCAGGAAAAAACCAGCCAGTTAGAATCAATCGTGCTGATGACTGATGCATTGAATAGCCAATGAAATTCTGAAAACATCGATGTGACGGTCGAGGGGGTGGAGATAACGGGGAAACAAAGAAAGCTGTGCGTAAATGGTAATTAGATAGTCTCATGAACGTGCGTCATCACGCGCCTCAGCAGGACACCCCAGTGTGGCTTATTTCTCAGCGTTTTTTTACTTTGGGAGCGTATTTATTGTAGAAAATGGTGAAAAGGACTGTCCAAGAAGGAAGAGGAGGAATTTGCTCGTCGTGAAAGTTACGTGTCAGGAGAGGGGATCAGATAAGATCAGATAAGAGAGCGCATGCCTGCGCAGAAGACATTTTCTCCGTCGGAGAAGATTTTGCTCTGCATACGTAAGTATTTGACTAAATTGTGACTTATATTACAGCTTATATTATATTATTACGTGTATATTGTATCATAATTGGTAGTATTATTCATATTATTATTACGTTTTACTGTATATTTCGACATAAACAAGTTTTACTTTGAATAAATACAAAAGCCTTTGTTTGTGTGTGGGGGGAGGAGTATGTGTGAGTTGTTTGTTGGGGTGTGTGTGTGTGGGGGGGGGGGGGGGGGGTTCATTGTGTAAAGTAGTACAATACAGAAAAGATGGAAAGTTTTGTAAATGACTTATTTCTTTATTTTCACATAATGGGCATTCATCTGAGGATTCAGATGTGGACTGGGAGCCAGTCAGAAAGTGGTCACATAGAGGGTCAAAGGTGCAGATGGACATTGGCAGATGAAGGACATCTCAGTTCCACCAGCTGTGAAGGAGTACAGCCGGTATGTGCTGTATATTCAACTGTGTATTCATTTTGAAATGAAACAATTTTTGTGTTGCACATATTTATGTTTTTGTATATATTTTTTTCATTGTTGTTCCAGGTGTATGGGTGGAGAGGAGAGATCCCTCTGCACCAGAAGGCATTCTGGGAGACCCTCACCGAGCAGCTGGCAGAAGCAGGGTCTTCCTCCACAGCCAGACCTGTCCCACCTCCTGCTCCGTGTGGAGCACATCACATACTGGTTTTTATCAGTGGGCAGAGGACTACTGGTAGGCTGAAGTGCAGGCACTGTCATGCTAAAACACAGTTGAAATGCTCCTCGTGTGATGTGCCTTTGTGCTTGATACCGACTAGAGATTGCTACAGTGACTGGCATGCTGCCAACCTGTAAATGGTTATAATTGTAAATATGTTCAAATTTGTGAATAGTTTGCTGTGTTGTAAAAGATAGTCATTTTTTTAATATAAATTACATTTTCCACAACAACACTTGTTTTGACTCTTTTTATATGCAAAATTTAGCTTTATGTTTCAGTAACTTTTTTTCAGCAATATTGATAGTGAATCTGGATGTGGGATAGGATACCTCTAAGTGTCACCTTTCATTAGAGGCCAAGATTATGACTGTACGATGAAGCGTTCAAGAGTTATGTCCTTTTATCCGAGGTATGTGGCCATGTTTATCCAGGTGCCATTTTGGAGTCTCCAAATGGCCATTTTTGGAAACGCCTAGACATACTCTTACAAAAACGTGTGTAAAATACTCATTTTTAGTGGTATTGTTATCAAATTTGAACTTGCACTAGGTAAGGCTTCATGCTGTGGTCCCATTGTGTTTTCCAGCTAATAAGTCACAGCTGCACTCATCTGCAGACATCTGTTTACAAAAAAAATTCAGGCGGAAATAAAAAACTTATATTTCAGTGTGTTCAAACTTAGATTACTCAATGCTAGTAGCACTTACAGTGATTCTGACAGTTGGAGGAAAAACTTCAGAGTGTTACCTTTCAAAAGACACCAAAACCATCCATGTGCTACAAACGGTTCAAGAACAGCTTTCAATTTACTTTGGGTATGCCTTGGATAGGCGTTTTATGCAAATTATACAGGAATGTTAAGGGGTTAAAAACACGTGTTGGGCCACCATGTGTTACTCAAAGACTACCTGGTTTTCTGAGACAAAGAACCTCAAAAGGACTCAATCCCCAACATGCTTTGCAACATTTTATTGTTTTACAATTCAATTCAATTTTATTTTATTTGTATAGCATCTGTTAGAATGTCAATTGTCTCTAAAAAGCGTGATGTGGCCTCAGTTGAACCCCTGAGAAAATAGCAGAGATCGTCTTAAACGGCTTGATCACGAGTTAAGCCATAGACGACCAGAGCATGTTTACTGGGAGGACACTAACTATCTGGGCAAGTTCACTTTCTACACAAACTAGTGCAGTTCATAGTTCACAGAAATTAAAATGAACTAGTTCAGTTCATAGTTCACAGAAATTAAAATGAACTAGTTCAGTTCATCATTTCAAAACAATGAAGTAATTAGTTCATTTTTAATTATTTTTTCTTATTCTTTTTTAATGTTGCTGCGAGCAATTACGGTAATTGTCAAAATGATTGCCACTGCCCATATACTACACCACCACAAATGGCAATTATTTTATCCATTTTATCTGTTAAAAAATAGGTCCAATTCTGAATCTTGATCCAACCAGGGTTCACATTAGCGTTGAAGGGACAGCTCATGTAAAACTGTAATTTCCCTTTCAGCTTCTCTCTACAGCAGCCGTTCCCAAACTTCAGAATACCAAGGCCCAATCTGAAATGTGAAAAATATACGCGGTCCACCCAAACCTTTAATCACAACTGTGATCAACATACATGACTAGGAACCATGATCTGATATTAATGTGAGGGGTCAACAAATAGGTGACACTTTTCATATTAAGTTAAAATGACAATAACTTAACTGGTTTGTTTTATTTCATCTTAGTGTTCTTTTATTTATTATTTCATGAATATTTTATAATACTAAAATGTGTTATTAAAAACACATTTTAAAAAGATTGATGATTTAAAACATATTTAATGACCTCTCACCGCCCACCTGTAGTACCCCCACGGACCACTAGCCACTAGTGATTTCTAGCTTAGAATACAACAACAATATAGCTGATAAATTGAGTATTATTTTGTTTATGTTTGTTGCAGACATCTCTCTGTCTCTCACTACTTTTCATACATTTAAGGTTTCCCAAAGATCGGGTTTTAAGGAGGGAGTGGGAACTTGCAGTGAGAAGAGATGGTTTTGTGGCAACCAAAAGGTCCTTGCTATGCAGCAAACATTTCAAGGCGAATGACTTCGACAGAACTGGGCAAATTGTCCAGTTGAGACATGGTGTCAAACCATCTGTCTTTAACTTTCCATCTCATTTACAAAAGGTATGCATCATTTGGAATAAATTACAGTACACTTGATGATGCCAAACATTTTTTTTAAATGTTGTATTCTTACATTTTAGCAAGAACCATCAAGGAAGACCGCAACTTCAAGGAAAGCAGAGGAAAGCCTTCCAGTACACTTGCCTGAGCCTTTCCTTGAAGCTGAACATCATTGTAATGTTGTGAGTATTTGCATGTAATATTTTTCATACTCAAAAGAGCAGCAAGGCTCTGGTCAAATCAAAACCTCTATCGCATTTCCATCCCTTTTCCCATCAGGACCACAATTATGCTTTGCCTGCTTCTCCCACTGCTTTAAAGGCCAGACTTCGTGAAGCCCTGGCTAGAGTGGAGAGTCTGGAGCGTGAGAAGAGAAACAGCATGCTCCGGGAACGACGGGCAAAGAAAAATGTTAGTGCTCTTCTTGAGGATCTGAGGGAGAAAAACCTCATAAATGAAGAGTTGAAAGAAAAGCTGGAATGCTACTCAGGTGAAATGGAAATACTCTTTTGGAAATTTATGTTTATAGTCTGTGATTAACTCTTTGTCTTCTAAGTTTATGCTTACTGAATTCAGATCTTCGCATAGACCTCCTGGCAAAGAGGGGTCATGAGTACACCAGGGAGCAGAGGGAGTTTGCCCTCACACTACACCTTCATGGTCCAAAGGCATATAGTTTCCTGAGAGTATCAAAATCTTCCTCTCCCACATCCCCATACATTGCAACTGTATTCTCAGTGTTGCCTGATTGATTACTGACATTCAAGTTAGTTCTGTGGCTGCAGGTGTAGCCATTGCATACATTAAAACCACTTCAATACTACAGACAATGTTTGTGAAAATGAAAATGACCAATTGAAAAGCTCACATCACACACTGTGTTGTGATACATAATGAGCTTTCTTTTATTTTTCAAAGGTGGCTGAATTCAGTGGATGCAAAGCCTGGCCTTAATATATATATATATGTAAATACTTGTGATATTGTAAATACTTGTGATATTGTAAATACATACTTGTGATATTGTAAATACTTGTGATATTGTAAATACTTCAGATATTGTAAAGACCTGAACATTGAACGTTTTCTGGGTTCTATCTTTTCTTTTTGTTGTATCTATGTCTGTCTATAATGTGTGACGTTTGTTTTGACAAACAAATCACGTGAAATTAGTTTCACAACAGCGATTTATGATCACTTTTGTGTGTGCAGAAACGCCACTCCTCCATAGATGTAATGCATTGTCCTGGCGAGTGGTCCGTACCAAGATGGCGGACCTATAGGCACGTCACTTCAGTGGGTGGCGGCATTCGATGCGGCGTCTATGTATATATGTCTATGTTGTATCGTATCGTATCCTATCATATCGTATTGTATCAATACCAAATTTCTTCCTACTAGCTACACATATAAGCTGAGTGATTTAAAATAGTCCCTCCCCTTTATAGGATTTCACTGGCGAGCTCTCGCTGCAATTAGGTTAGCTGACTCTCACATTGATGCATGAAAAGCTGAAAATACCCCAAGTTTTGACGACAGTTACACTGTCACCACGATGCACAGAACCCACAGTTCAGTTCAGCAGCGGTTGATGTCGCCACCTTCAAAGTCTACAGAGACCAATGCTGAGGATGTCTTCAGTATGTACGTGCGAGTGGCGGGGTTAGTTTTTCAGTTAA
This sequence comes from Hirundichthys speculiger, assembly GCA_018398805.1. Classification (NCBI taxonomy): domain Eukaryota; kingdom Metazoa; phylum Chordata; class Actinopteri; order Beloniformes; family Exocoetidae; genus Hirundichthys; species Hirundichthys speculiger. Next base: position 119,764 of record JAGFBZ010002127.1, read on the forward strand.
AAACTTTAATAAAGCTTGTAACTAGGGCAGAGGGGATTCCTCTGAGACTGCAAGGGAACCTGAGCTTCCACTGCCATTGATATAGTATAAGATATAAATGAATATAATATATTATATATTAATAATATAATATTTTAAAAAAATGATCTAATACGTACGGTTGTGTTAACATTTCATCGACTATAAATTTGTTAGAACACGTTAAACATGCAGACGAGTTGATTCAGAATCGGCTACTTCTTCACCAGTAACGTAGTTAACTTGTCCGTACATTCCCATACCGCTTTCTGGTCAATACATTTCTCCATAAAAGCTGACAGTTTCTGGGACTGCATGGAGCATTTTTTTCATTGCTGCGAAAGTCCACAGGCATTGGCTGAAATGCCAATGTTATCCCGCCCCCCAGACTCTCAGCGTCTTTGGGAGTGAATGGAGCTGTGGGTTGGCCTTGGCTGGCCGCAGTTTTGACTGACAGGTTTCCAAGATATACAGTCATGGAAAAAATTATTAGACCACCATTTTTTCTTCACTTTCTTGTTCATTTTAATACCTGGTACCACTAAACGTCATCATGTGACTAAAACAGACAGAAAAGAAAACACTGAATGCATAAAAGCAGTGTTTTTGGCAGTACAACGCCATAGCTATTGATGTAAAAACTTAAATGATTTAGGTTATAATCAAGAAAACCATGGAAAATGGTAAGATATCAGCTCTTAAATAAAACTCTTATGAGCAATATTTGTGGTTATCGTTATGTTTGACCATACAAATGTACCTTTAGTTGTACCAGGCATTAAAACGAACAAGAAACTGAAGAAAACAAGGGTGGTCTAATAATTTTTTCCATGACTGTATATACTGTCACGTCTCATGCACGACTTGTCCCATTGCGGATTTTGCATGCAGAGTCGAATGAGAAGCAGCGACCATTTGTTGGCATTTCTACAGCGAAATACTTCATTTCTTACACTGTAAATAAAACACTCACGGTATATCATTGTTTGTATTTTAAATAATCAACATTAACAACAACTTTAACAAAATGTCTACTTGGTATGATAGGGTCACAGACCATTTTCTAGAAAAGGAACGAAGGGCAGAATTTACATGTAAATAAATTGACACGTTTTATGATGCACTCCGACTATGAGCTTCCCCTGTTTGAAAGACCAGAAATCTCCACTGACCTAGGGATAGCTTCTTTGGTGACATAAACATAACGTTCTTGTCTGTATATGTCATACAATTAGGATTGTTCTCTTTTGTGTCTCAAAGGCAGTCGTGTCTCTGCGTTTGTTGGTCTCTCTTTCCTGTCACCTCAGACCTCCAACCGGTCGAGGCAGATGGCAGCTCTGAGACTGCTGCTTTATCTCCCTGTTAACCAGGCGTTTTCGTCTCCACTGTCGCCTCGTCCTTGGTCAGGCTGAGGGATTGCACTGAAGTGATGCAATCTGTTGGGTTCCTTCGCTAAGCTGTTTTGTTTTTTATTTATTAACTTACATTATATTAAACTTGAAATTGATTGGAAGTCATTTTTTACTGAACGGGAGTATATAAAACTTTCTAGGCTGTTCACGTTTTCTGTGTAAAGTGCCTGGAAATAACTGAAAAGTAAAATGAAATGACCTAGAGCAGGGGTGGCCAACACTGATCCTCAAGAACCGCAAACCTACCTGCCTTAGATGTTTCCCTGCTTCAGCAGCGCACCCGATTCTCATGAATGGGTTGTTCACAGACTTGTGAAGACCTGGATGACAAGCTGATGATGATTCATTCATGTGAATCAGGTGCGCTGAAGCAGGGAAACATCTAAGACATGCAGGGTTGCGGCTCTGGAGGACCAGGCTTGGCCACCCCTGATGTAGAACAAACTAGATAAGTACATACACTCACACAGCACTTTTTATTATGTATATAATCTTGATACAGTGTGGAACTCTTCTGATACAAAGTACGCAGTGCCTTCCCTCTATAATCACACACAGCTGAGCATATTGAGGCCAGTGTGGAGTTCAATGTCTTGTCCAAGAACTTGTCAACAGTTGGATGAGCTGGAGAACAAACACTGACCTTCCGTCTGGAAGAGAACCAGTCTTCTCGCGGATCCACAGCCGACTTGAATGGAAAACATGGACATGGCCACTGAAGGATGTGATTTCTTCAGCATGTCGTCTGACTGACAGTTTGGCACCATGAGGCTTGATATCTAATCAGAAACACACTAGATGATCAAAACAAACACACACAAACTCTTGCTCACAAGCATGGACTCAAGGAATAAGACACGACAGAGACCATAATTGTCAGTGATTGCATTTGGATGTCAGCCCATCATTCCACTAATTAGCACTATGGCAGAAATAGCTGTAGATTCCCCCGGTCCCCAAACTTCCAAAACACCAACATGTTGGTATCTACTATGTAGTCTTCTCAATCTCTCAACAATGGCTCTGTCTCCATTTCCAAAATGTCTGCAGCTTTTTTTCTCTCTCTGAAGTACATTCAAAGTGTCTTGACATCAAGCTTACCGCAAACAACTGATAAAATGCAGCTAAAAGAAATAAATATATCAAAGGTGTGCTTGATAGAAATACAAATTTTTGTTTTTTTGTCTTTTTAGTCAAAGTTTCCACAGAGCATCAATCGCGTCTTTGTGGTGCGTTTTAGTTTTTGACATAACGATTACGCAATAATCTAACGAAGCGGATGTCATCCTTAAGACAGCAAGAAACAAACGGTGCAAGAAAGAGACAGGGAAAAGAAGGGAATTCATCTCGCATTAAGATGAGAGCATATGACGCTCCTTTTGGAGAGCAAACATGTGGGGGAGGCAAAGACGGGAGAAGGAGGACAAGACTAATAAATGAAGAGAAAAGAAAATGAAATGAAAGGACGAGAGAAGATGGGCCGCTTACACTGATCAAAGTGTGAATATTCACAGCGCTCTCGTCTCCAAGATTAAATACTAATAACTCTCAACAGCTGCTCAGTGAGCTTGCTAACCCTCATTACCACAATGTTCTACATGTGTACCACTTTAGAAACACAGAGCTTTATTGCAGCGCAAGATGTTCACCGAGAGGAAACGAAATCAGCACCTTCAGGAATTCCTGCGGGGAAACTGAAAATATGATTACAAATATTTATTCGGTGACAACTTTAGGGATGCTTAATTAAATAAACCAAAAAAACATAAAAAATCAAGACATAATGCGGTAATTATTCAGCAGCTGCTAGCTATCATGTAAATCTCTCCGTTTCATCTTTTAGACGATCAGATTGCTCCCATAGTAATGAGACAAACTTGAAATGTCTCAACTGACGTGGGATAAGATCAAAACTGCATGAGCTTCATGCATAGTTTTTTTGCATTTTGAACGTCAGCAGGTTATTTCTGATCAGTGCCGGGTATCTAATTTGTTGAAAAGGACGTTTCACTGGTTGATGATCTGCTCATACTCTCCCAATGCATGTGATTTATGAACACAGGGAATGGAAAATGGTCATTCTGGCATAGGTTTCAGGTCGAACGCCTTTCCTGACACAGTCCTCCCATTTGTCTGTTCTTGGGACTGGCTCTATGAGAGCACTGACTCGTGACCCGCTCAATGACTGGGCTTTTTGCAATGTGGGCAACATTAACAATCCTACAGCCTTTCAGTTGGAAGGAAAGCAGGTCCACCTGCTACGTCACATCCGCCCCAATTTGTATGACTTATAAATGAACAAGAACTCTCAACAACAAAAAGGTCTCTCTACTACAACAACGAATGTGATTCTTTCTAATATAGAAATTAAGGCTGGGCAAGTTAACACGCTATTATCGCATTAACTCAGTATTTTTTAATGCCGACATTTATCTTATCGCGCGTTAACGCATGTTGCACACATGCTTTTGTTCTGAAAACTCTGTTACTGGCTGCTGCGGAACCGGAAGACAATTGGTAGGCAAAGCTAAAACCTACATGGATAACGGTAAAAATCCGTGAACTTTACAGTTCGGGTAGCAACTCAGGTAGCAATATTAACAATTCTGTCTAAAAAAAAAAAAATTCTGGACTGCAACAAAACTTTTGCGTCATTCTCCGTGTTACATCAGATCTGCTCCATGTGTTCACTGTCGTGCTGTTTTCTTACTGGTTACTTTAGTGCGGCTCCATCTAGTGGCACAGATGTGTAACGACAACAGAAAGTCTAGTCCTCGATTATAAAACAAATTCAGTCCTGTGGCCTGTTTTTTCATTTCGTACTTTTGATCCAAGTCTAAAATTGAAATATAAAAAAACTGGCATTTTTTCATTTTTTTGTGTTAGATTAAAAAATGAAAAACGTCATAAAATGTCACTTTTTATTTTATTTTTTTATATTTTTGATTGACAATTGAAAATGGAAAGAATGAATGATACATGGACTGGTAAAATTACTGAACTTTAACATGGACATTTTCATTTTCATTTTAAAGTTCTCCCAGACGGAGGATTCAACAGAAACAAGGTTATTTGTAACAACTGACAAGTTGAACTCCCCGTTAAAAGTTTCTGCTGTTACCTCAGAAATTACCTGTTTTAATGTTCTGATTGTGCTGAGCCACAATCATTTTGTTGGATTTTGTTTGTAGATTTTTTTTTTTTTATATATATAAAAACAAGATGACATTAATGTCCTGGCAGTGGCAATAAGCTTTATTTTATTTTACATTTTTTAAGATGAGATTTACACTAAATATGTGTTACTGACAAGTGCTGATGTTAAAAGTGTTTAAACAACAAATGTTATGACACTTTAGTTCATATGGCAGCAGAACATTTAAATGAAAGTGCACTTTACACCACTTTTGAATTCATTATTTAATTTTGCATATACAACGCGATTAATCGTGATTAATCAGGGAAATAATGCGATTAATCACGATTAAAAATTTTAATTGTTGCCCAGCCCTAATTAATAGTGTTGATATCAAACCGCTTTAGATGCTGAACAAAAAGCCAAGTCAGAAGCCAGTCAATCACCTGAAGGCCATCTGCAAATTTTAGTATTTAAGAAAAAGAAAATGAAGGTGTCTGTGGCGTTGATTCATTCACAGGCGAGCGATATTTCAATATAGTTAAAGGGTGTTTGATTTCGTACTTACCACATTGCGTGATTGAGAGCGCAAATGATGTGCGTGTCTACAGCAGTTTCTAACAAGAACTTGTCACGGTGCCCTGATGTGCAGAATCACCATAATGACCCATAAATTACACCATAACGAGTGTGCCAGATGGTGAGGGAGCATGTCGCACAACTGCACTCTGCAGAGTGGACTAGACACCAGAGTTTTCTGAAGGCAGAATGACACAGCAGGGATGAAATACATGATTGCAACTTTTTGTTTTGTTTTGTTTTGGGTTTTTTCTTTCCAATAAAGCCAGCATGAGTCTAAGATAACAAGAAGGCAGTTAAAACAGGATGAAAACCACTTATGACCATTACCGAGCACATAAAGGGCGTTTATCAAAAACATGCATCGACATTTTTATTCCTAATTTCTGACTGAATTCACTGTAGTGTGTGATCACGACTGTGACAAATATCCTAAGTGTGTAATCGGTGCATAGCGTCTGTGTGTATCTGTCAGGAAGGCATGGAAAGTTTCTTTTTTGTTTATTTTCTGTATGACTGGCAGCTGGGCAGCATAAGAGTTGACGGTTAATCAGCACATCACTTCCTAATGGGCTAAAATGGACACACAAATGCACACCACACACACATGCACACAAGCACAGCAAGAAGCATAATTGCTTGTGATTGCATTTGGATACCCATCCACACTCAGTCTGATTAGCTATGTGACGCTAACAGGGAAAGAACGGCGGAGCAGACAAGGGGGGGGGAGAGGGAGAGCGTATGAGGAAAGATGACTTATTAGTTGGCACAGTTGTCCCTTATTGTCATTCATGAGAAGTTTTAAGCAATTAAAGTCAGTCTAACTCCACTAAACAACCCTATATATTTGCTGTGGGTAAATTAACACAGTTTCTGTCACATTCACAGCGCAAAATTTCAACCTTACTATGCTGTTTTAGACACATGCAAACAATCATTCTCAGTCTCAGTTTTCACCGAGTGGAAAAAGTCAAATAAACCACATGATTTCAGTCATCTTTTTTCAATGGTAATTTTACTTATAAAAATAGAAGAAGAACATTTTTGGAAGGTATGGGGCTGCTGGAAGTCCTTTGCGTGTTCTTTTTTACGTAAAGAGAAGAAGATTGTGCTAAACTCTCATCTTTCACTCTGTTTTCATCATTTGTGTTACAGAAATGCTACCAGATAGGCAAGGCAAGTTTATTTGTACAGCACATTTCGTGTACAAGACAATGCAAGGTGCTTTACATAAAACTAGCAAATAAGAAACAAAACAGAAACACAATCTGGATGCAGATGGAGCCAAAACAGTCCAAGGCAGACATGTTTCAGTCTATTTGGGGTCTCCATTAGGAAAGCCTTATATATTACCCCCTTGCTGATTCTGTCTGTTACAATAGATTTGGCTGTGTCTAAAAGGTGCTGTCTAAATATAATTTTCAGGGTTTTTTTTTTCTGATCTTCCTGACTGTTTACATCATATACCAAATGTGATCAGGTGCCATCTGTGTATCCCTATCCACATAGTTGTTTTAAGGTGAATTTACATTAGTGAAGGTCTGGAGAAGTTTTACGCTGGTGCATCTCTTACCAGGAACGGACCCACAGCAAGAATTTTCTGAAACTTCTAAGGGATCAAAATAAGTCCCTGTCTGTCTTGTCTGTTTTTCTTCTTTTATTTCTTCTCTTCTTCTGTGTTGTCTTCTTCTTTCATTTATTGGTGGTTGGTAAGCAGCAAATGTAGCCCACCAAATGGCATGGGGTGTGAGTCAGTAGATCCTACCGGGTCCAACACTGTAATGGAGAGACAATGACTTAAAGGGCCATGGGGGAGCTTGGGCCTGTTACAGTTCCAGCCTCCTCGGTTTCAGTCCCCCATTAACGGAAACCTGCAAATAGTAGGCTACACATATAAAAATGACATAGATAAACCAAAAATGGAGTGTAGCAGACTGACTATGCTGCTGTTGAATGATACTGGTGTAGTGTACGAAGTACCTTTTAGTATTTCATAACTAACTAAACCGAACTTGTTAACAAGAAAACAAAGTCTGACACAACAAGAGCTGTTAGAAAATACATAAGTTAAAGTGAGAATCATTAAGTCCTAAATGGGGGAAGCTCTTCCTTTATACTATTTTATAGCATAAACTACCATAAAAAAGGTATTAAATTATTTTCAGTGTTATTTATATAACCCCTTTCAAACACAAGTGCTACTCAAAGTGCTTCACAAAATAAAACAGCAACAGATGACAAATACGAGTAAATACAAGTTAAAAACAATGAGAAAACACACACATAAAAGTATAATATAAACTAATAAGTGTAATAAACTAGTATAAACGAGTATAGTTTATATGAAAATATAAAATCAGAATATCAACCATAGACTTTTTCAAAAAGGAAGGTCTTAAATTTAGACTTAGAGTCACATTTTGTATCCAGACCAGTAGCTGGTTCCACAAGAAAGGAGCTTGAAAACTAAAGTTCTGCCATCCAGTCTGGACTTGGACACTCTGGGAACTGTGAGTAAAACCAGCTGAGACCGAAGTGCTCTGGTAAGTTGAAATGGAAGAATGAGGTCTTTAAGACAGATGTCCCTGGTCAATTAGGGCTTTATGCATCATAGGGAGAATTTTTAAATGAATACTAAACTGAACAGGTGACCAATGTTACCTGAAGCTAAAACAGGGGAGATGTGATCTCTCTTGGCAGATCCAGTCAGAAGTCTGGCAGCAGTGTTATGGATCAACTGGAGCATTTTAATGGAATGTGTTAGATCCCCCAGTTGTGGTTCAGTCTCTGACTAGCAGAGTCTGTCACCGGGACCAGCTCTCCATCTCTTCAGGTAAGAAGTTGTGGTCTAGGGGGGTTCACTTCGCTAAGATTTCCTCAACTTATTTAAGCTGGTGTCGAGGGGATTCCCCTAGCTCTCATTGCATACAACTTCCAGCCATCTATCCTGCTTCCCCCAATAACTGACCTAAGAGGAATAGCCAATTGGCTCAAAGTCCAGCTATCGGTCACGTCTGTTAATCTGCAGCTCCCCTCTCATGATCTGGGCTCTTGTTACTGGCTAGGATAAATTTAGTGGCTTGGACAGCAAGCCCCAAGGATATGTGACAATATTATGACTAGAATAACCTATAAGAATCTATGTTACTAGTGCAGAGGCATAACCACCGTCGTTGCAATTGTGGATACAAATGTAATGTCCACCACGACGTCTTATGATTTTTATATTCATTAAAGCAGATTAGCAAGGTTAAGCAGCAGCATTCATTGGTTATACAAATTCTAATTCAACATAAAAAGGCAATTTAAAACTGTGGCTTACAAATCGATTCATCTGGTTGGTCCAAGGACAGGCTGGAATGTACGCAAATGGCCACTTTGCATTGTTCAAGGCCACTGATGCAGGGTGGAAAGAGCGCAAGGTCAGGCCCGTGGGAACTCTGGTTTGCCCCTCCTCCCTGCTAGCAGTGAGCTAGGCTAACTCAAAAAGGCTCTAATCGGTTCTTAAAAATTTGGGAAATTGGTTGATCCTGTTCTGGCGTCTTCTGTCTTCGTTTCTTGAAGAATTCCTTTCAGATTATCCTTCCAGATGGATGGTGCTCTCCTCGGTCCAGCTAGTCCTTCTTGTTCCGAAGACGCTCCAGGAATCCAACCCCGAATTCTCTCTGTCTTCTCTTTTTATGTGCTCTCTCTCTCCTTGCTCAGCCTGCACCAGCCTTCATTTGATTGGTTACCCAAATTCACAGAGGTGTGAATAATTATACATAAAACTCTTTGTTTTGTCTTCCCCCTCATGCATTATTCACAGACAGTGTCACACAGCCATTTCATAGGTTAGAGATATGAGAAGAGGCGTTCACCTAATTATCATGCCATCATGACATCACAAGACTCCTCACAAGGTTACCTTGTTTTTCTGGGGCAAATAATGCATTAAGCTAAAGCTAGTTAGCTGAAGCTAACCCTTATTTAATGATTTATACACCATGATCTGTCCCACAATTTCACCAATTGATGTATTGCTGGCTTGATTCGTTTAATCACAGAATATGCGCTCACTCACCATATTTCTGCACAAAGCACACAGCCACTGCCAGCCTGCCCAAGGTCAGCCTGCCCCGCTATCCTGCACCTGGCTGACCCAGCACTAGCCACGGTTACGCTGGTGTATATTGCAGAGAAAACTCATTGTTTACAAATAATAGACTGCTTATCGCTCTTTGTTGTGTCTTCAGTAGCTTTGAGCTGCCCCTGTCTGATAAACATAGCCGTTGTTTTCATTCCATCGTGGCACACAGTGACCCTCGGCAGCTCAGCTCAGCCGCTGGCAGTACTGCCTTGGCCCAACGAGAAATACATTTTTAACATAGATCTTATCCCAAAATCACTAATACATCTTGTTTCTGATCATTGACTAGAATCACACATTTCATTGATTAGAGATTGATTACAAATCACATTAATTACCACTTTTCTGTTACTCCACTACACTATAAGAGAGAAATCTCTTGCATAAAGCTGGTATAATTCCAACTTCCTTCTGGGTCACTTGACAAATGACTTAGACATTCAGCTGAAATGGCATTGCAGTACTCCACCTTTGATGTAACAAATGCATGTATTAGTTTTTTCTCTGTTGAAATGGGAAAAGTATGTTGCTCATTTTTTAAATATTACGCAAATGGAAGAAAGCCACTTTAGATACCTTTTTGATATGTGTTTCAGAAGCACAAATTCTTGTAAAAGATGACTCCAAGGTTTCTCACAGTAGTGCTGGAAGTAAAACTGATGCCGTCATGAGAAATTAAATTACTGGGAATTGAATTTCTGAATTGTTTGGGGCCAAATACTATGATTTCAGTTTTGCTGAAATTTAGAAGCAGAAAATTTTACGTCACCTGCACTTTTATATCTTCGTTTCAGCAATGTATTAGTGTGATGGGGCTTCATAGATGAATACGGCTGGGTGTCGTCAGCATAACACCCAAAGTTAATGTCATGATTTCTAATGATGTTACCTAAAGAAAGCGTGTAAAGAATAAACTAAGTTGGCCCAGAACCCATTTAAACACCGTAGCTACTGTAACTACAGAGGACACACCATTTACATGGACAAAGTGAACTCTGTCTGATAAATATGACCTAAACCAGCCTGAAGCTGAAGCCTTAATCACAATAAAGTGCTCAAGTCTATGTTATAAAATATTGTGGTCAATGGTGTCAAAAGGCAAGGCAAGTTTATTTGTAGAGCACAATTCGTACACAAGGCAATTCAAAGTGCTTTACAGATTTTAGGAGCATGAAACTGAAATACAGCTTCTTCTTGTTTAGTCGTGACTCTGGGCACGTGCAGGAGACCACTCCCTGAGGTTCTCAGAGTCCGGGTTGGTTCATATGGATCTAACATGTCAGAGATGTACTTTGGGGCCATGAAGAGACTTGAACACAACCAGAGCTGTTTTAAAGTCTATTCTCTGAGCGACAGGAAGACAGTGCAGAGACCTCAGGACTGGACTAATATGGTCGTATTTCCTGGTTCTAGTCAGGACCAGTGCAGAGACCTCAGGACTGGACTAATACGGTCGTATTTCCTGGTTCTAGTCAGGACCAGTGCAGAGACCTCAGGACTGGACTAATATGGTCATATTTCCTGGTTCTAGTCAGGACCAGTGCAGAGACCTCAGGACTGGACTAATACGGTCGTATTTCCTGGTTCTAGTCAGGACCAGTGCAGAGACCTCAGGACTGGACTAATATGGTCGTATTTCCTGGTTCTAGTCAGGACCAGTGCAGAGACCTCAGGACTGGACTAATACGGTCGTATTTCCTGGTTCTAGTCAGGACCAGTGCAGAGACCTCAGGACTGGACTAATATGGTCGTATTTCCTGGTTCTAGTCAGGACCAGTGCAGAGACCTCAGAACTGGACTAATACGGTCGTATTTCCTGGTTCTAGTCAGGACCGGTGTAGAGACCTCAGGACTGGACTAATATGGTCGTATCTCCTGGTTCTAGTCAGGACCGGTGCAGAGACCTCAGGACTGGACTAATACGGTCGTATTTCCTGGTTCTAGTCAGGACCGGTGCAGAGACCTCAGGACTGGACTAATACGGTCGTATTTCCTGGTTCTAGTCAGGACCGGTGCAGAGACCTCAGGACTGGACTAATACGGTCGTATTTCCTGGTTCTAGTCAGGACCGGTGCAGAGACCTCAGGACTGGACTAATACGGTCGTATTTCCTGGTTCTAGTCAGGACCGGTGCAGAGACCTCAGGACTGGACTAATACGGTCGTATCTCCTGGTTCTAGTCAGGACCGGTGCAGAGACCTCAGGACTGGACTAATACGGTCGTATTTCCTGGTTCTAGTCAGGACCAGTGCAGAGACCTCAGGACTGGACTAATACAGTCGTATTTCCTGGTTCTAGTCAGGACCAGTGCAGAGACCTCAGGACTGGACTAATATGGTCGTATCTCCTGGTTCTAGTCAGGACCAGTGCAGAGACCTCAGGACTGGACTAATATGGTCGTATCTCCTGGTTCTAGTCAGGACTCGTGCAGCAGCATTCTGGATGTACTGCAGCTGTCTTACAGCTGGTTTAGAGCCCAGTGAGCAGGCCGTTACAGTAGTCTAACCTGGTGGAGACCAACACATGGTTTAGTCTTTCTAAATCTGGTTTAGACACTATTCCTTTGAGTAGCTGCACTGAGGTCCAACAGAATAAGCACAGAGAGAAGACCACCGTCAGAGGCAACGAGGGGGTCATTTGTAACTAAAATTAAAGCATTTTCAATACTATGATGAATCCTGAATGCAGATTGAAACTAAACAACATTCCCCAGATCTGACACAGCGCCACTTCCTTTCCAATTTTCTCAATGTTTGTTTAATGGAGTGTATCTGGTATGATTTATAATTTCCTCCTCATCAGGAGCAGAGCTATCAAGGGCTGAACGCAGAGAGGCAGCAGTGCTGTCAACAAAGCTGTCCAGTTGTGAATGAGTAAAGTAAGGTGAGCAGCCCTGAGCAATACTGGTACATGGAGATAATGATGAAGACAGCAGTTCCTTAAATCTGTTGACAGGGTTTACTGATAAAGTCCTACGGTAATGGGTTTTTGCTGATTTTATATGTCTATAAGTCTTATTAAAGGCATGGAGTTACATAGGTTTTAAAATTGAATTTAGAATTGATTGATGTGAGATCTGATCTGATTCCGTTTCAAGTACAACCACAGTTTTGTGATTACAACATTACAACCTCTTAAACCTGCAAGTACAGGTTTAAGAGGTTTAAACACACACACCTGTGTGTGTGTTTTTTTTTTTTTTAACTCACATGTGTGTACCTGCAGAGGTGAGAGCAGAACAGGGATCAGCAGATCAGAGCTTTTTCTCAGTGACTTCAGATTTCTTTCTTTTTTTTTTTTTAACACCAGTGAAAATATTAACATACTCATATTCCACAAACTGTCACATCAATTCTACAAGCTCGTGCATTTTGAAACATATTTGTCTTCATAAAGAGGAGTCAACAGAAGGAATCTATGTGGAGAAAACTTGTAATCACTTATTGATCTGTTAGCAATTGAAATAAATACGGTAGTCATTTTAAAGAAAACTTTCAAACTTAATGTCTTTTCTTTTTTTCTTCTTCAATAGTTCTTCATTTTAATCAAGTGCTATAAAATGTTATAATAAAAGGTATAACTGCACAGAGCAGAATAAGACAGAAGAGCTGTATCCTGGTTGGCTTTAACTTGTTTTTCACTTTGTCCTTTTGCAGTTCCAGTCTGCCAAGGTTGTGTTTCAGTATTTTTTTCACTCAGCAGTTGATGGTTATGTCACAAATAAATGTTGGCGATAAAGCTTACATTCACTCTTATTAAATTGCCAATCAGGTCCATGGAGTTTAGATTTGAATGTGAGAGGCGTATTGGAACGTATCATCATGTCTGATTCACAGTTAATTATCATTAGCAGGCAGATTCAACGCGAAGCATCTATGATAAAGATGAACATTTTTCCCTGTACTGGCTCTTTCAGCGTGTGCAGATGGTGAGATGCAGGAGACTGAATGGTTGAGGAGGGGGAAGGACAGAGAGGAAGTCGAGGAGAATGGAGGTGGGAGACGTACAGATGAGAGTTTGGAGGAGATGAGGAAGGGAACCGGTGGAGATCAGTTGTGGAAGAGAGAGCAGAAAAAGGAGGTGGAAGGAGAGAGCACAGGGGAACGTGATGCGTGTGAATGAGTGACTGCCGTGCACGTGTATTTACAGTGCAATACAGGAGCAGATGAAAATGGGGCTGAAATATCTGACTGGGGCCCTGAACACTGGTATAATGATGGAAACCAGTGGAAAAGTTGAAACGGAGAAGGAGGAGCCAAAATATTGTGTGGGAGGGGAAACGGCTTTACATGCTGGATAGAGTCGACTCCTGCCAAGATGGCAACAACCAGAACTCTCACCAACGGACTTCCAAACCACTCTCCAGCAGTCTACGGGTGACATCACAGAAGTGTTTGTCCAGTTCTCTTCATGCAGCCTGTTTATCAACTCAGTTTATCAAGACTGCAGGAGAACAGATGAAGCAGTAATCGTTCACTGACTGGACACACCTTTATATTTCTCTTTTTATGCATTCTTTCATAAAGACCATGGATGGAGGTGCTTACGCCTAAACTGCATTTGATTTCAATAACTGGTAACCATATAGAAGCAGCTGTGAGTTGATTAGTAGCACAATCTCATAGTTAATAATCACAACAATCACAAAGCAATGATTTTTAACTCGTGTAGACGAACAAAATCTGTGCAGTTTTTTTCTTTCTTTCTTTGTTTTGTGACACTAGAATTTTTTTTTCAAAGGAAACAGAGCTAAAAAAAAAAAAAAGACTTTTTTAACAAGCAACATTGTGAGATTTTGTTTCTCAAACTCTAACAAAGTAGTTTTTAAAAGGTTAAAAACTTAACACATGTAGGGGTACTCGTGTGACTTTATTAATATTTTAATAATTACCTAGGGTGCCACCGGCTTTTGTTAAAAAGACGGAAAACTTAAAAGAACAAATAAGTCACAATTTATAGTGGGTTCTTGACGAGTTGGATTGGCCATGGAAAATCAATCATCAGAGTCGCTAATACGTTGTACAACATTTATTTAGACAGAGACAAGAACACAAAACATATAAGACATTCATATATATATATATATAAACAGGCACATCAACATCGCGAATTCTTCATATTTGGCTATAGCGCATGACAGGAAGTGACGATAGAGAGAAGAAGGAAGGAAGAAAGTCATAACAAAAAAGATGGCGGGTACGAACGGGTTGCTAACAGCTAATCTGTTATCAAAGTGAACAAATTAATAGGGGCAATTCTCGAACTAATTAGCTGCCGAATAATGGGGAAGTGTGGTCCGGACGTGGTCCGTGACGCACGGACCGGTCGGAACCGTCAACACTGGGAGACACCACATCTGATTCTCTGTCAGCCTTACCCTGGGCGAGTCTGGCGGCTTACTGTCGTCGGCGCATCGGTTTGGCACGGTTCGCAGTGGCGTCCTCCGGGAACCGTGTCTGGTCGATGGCTCTCTTTGAAGTCCCTGGAGTCAGGTCTCCGGACGTAGCGCGTGACTCGGCGGGTCGTACCGCTTTCTCCCGTCTGGCAGGCGAGTTGGTCCCGTGGCCTCTGACTTCGGTCGACAGGAACCGGCAGTTAAAAGTTCGATTGCCCGTCGAAAAAACTGACGTGAAGGCTTACAAAAGAAAACTTGTTCTCAACTTACAACTAACGTTTGTTAGTTGCAATTATGCAGTGATCGTTCTATTACAGTCGATGGGGCACGACTATAAAGCTTTTGTAAAAATGAGGGCAAAAAAAAAGGTGTCGAAACAAAGTAACAACTTAAGCAAATTAAGATGGATTTCAGAGTCTTTATCGTATCACAAAGTTTCAAAGAAAATAATATAAAAAAAAAAGGAGGGAAAGTTTCAGAATTAAGAGAGGAAGAAGCAAGGCGTCAGAGAGAAAAGACAAAAGTGTAAGAGCTAAGAGAATAGAGCGAAGAGCGTAAGAAAACAGACAAAGGAGTCTCGTCTTATTTGTACTGATGAATATTAATGAGCGTTTATGCAAAACAAGAGGGTTTGGTCGATGCTTCGTCCAATCAGAGACAGGGATTTTCCCAGAAAATCTGGAGCATTGCATTCTGGGAGATGAAGTTTTCATCCTCTGTCTCCTCGGCATGCGTAGTCCAACAAAGTTTTTAAACACATTTAAACGTTACTACTATTATCAGGGTGTGTAAAACATCACAAACACAAATATCACAAGTTATGTCACAAGATAATAATAACTTTTAACCTTTCATTTAACAAACTGTCCTGTGGAAGATCAGGTTATAAAATGACAGGAATTTGAAACAGAAAAATCATTTCACTCCACTTCCCAGTCTCTCTCTTTTTTTGGTGTTCGTGAAATGTTATTTGTCTTGAGTTATAACATTTTAAGGAAATCATAGTAGTTTTGTTTGTAAGAAAATTGTTTATATAAACTTTTCATCGTCTGTTCAGAAGACGAGAGGTGGGGGTTGTACAAAACTTCCCGGGGTGCGCTCTCCTGCACCAGCACGTCTGATAGATACCAGACCTCCTTTAGGAGTTGGTGTTTGCAAAATACCAACTGTCATGAAATGATGTTTAATGGCTTCTTAAGGTGGTCTCAGGGGAGAGTCACCATGGCAACGTGCATTCTTGAATTTTATGGCTTACGGTGCTCGGGTCCGGTTGGTACGGGGTGAAAGTTTTCAGGGCTGCAGAGGCTCCAATCAACAGAATAAAATCCGAAGAGGGATCCTACATCTCCCCCCTTTTGATCGATGCTTCTGGTTCTTTAGATGGCGTCGATCAATCCAAAGGTCCCGTCTGAGGAAGGAAGGTCTGAACAGAGTTAGATCAGTGTCTCCCAGTATTCTATCGCTAACAGTCGATCTAGACTCCTACCGTCCTTATAACGGTGTTACTATTTCTAAGTGAGCACACTCCGATGGCTCCATATTCTACTCATGTGGTAAGTTTATTTATCGTTAGCAAGAACCTTTTGGCGTGAGGATCTTTACAGGCATGCAGGACAAGACAGACGCAAAACACACAGTGAGTAATCTGAGCCGAGGCCTCGACCTTTGGCTATGATTGTCTATCCTAACTCTAATTCAGATTTCCCGGGTATGGGCTAATCTACGATTTTATGACCACACAATAAAGAAGAAAACTTCTAAAAAGAAAAAAAAAAAGAATATAGGTGAAATGGGTATATTTCACATCATAAAGTCGACAAAAAAAAGGTGTTCTACTAGTACACATCGGGGAGAGAGAGAAGGAAACTTCTACAAGAGCGAGGGGTTTATGGATGAGCACCCCCCTTTTGTCAGCTTCCTGCTGGACTCGTATCAGGCCGCTGGGGTCAGTGTTGTCGCTCTAGTGGGGAATGAGAGCATAGGCGTCGTTAGAAACATGTTGGAACAAACGTCAACTTAGAATCACACCAGGTACCCGTCTTCCAACTGGTTGGTAGACCGGTACCCACACGTTCGTGAGTTCGCTCGGACACACTTTATTCAAACTTATCCTACGCTGAGGGGTTGAACCAATAATTATCGCACTACCAGTCTACGCTGTCAACTATCGTTACAGGAGTGATAATTGCTCTAATTATCTCTGAGAACGAAAGTATATGATTCCTACTAACTATTGGCTATCATGTGGTCCCCTGCGAGTCCCATGGGGGTTTGGTGCAACTCGGTTGGGTTGCAATGGACCCGTCTGAGAAGGGGGTCCTTTCGGCCTTGATTGGTCCTGCTCTGAGACACCACTGGAGACAGTGTGTCTGTGACTGTGTGTGGTCCTGTCCAACGTGGGAGGAGTTTTCGTGTGAGCTTCCCTGGCCTGGTACCAGGTCTGGTATGCTGCAGGGATCGGTAGCACCACACTTCGTCACTCACCTGAGGTTCCACGTGGGAGGTTTGCTGGTCATGATAGGCTTTCCGACCGTCGGTTGTTTTCTCTAGTCGTTTTTTCACAAAAACGAAAGTCGTGCGCGGGTGTACGTGCAGGTCGGCGAGGTATTGGAGCGCAACGTATGCGTTTGTTCGTTCTACCTGGCCCGAAGATTGGTGTTGATGGCTGATAAGGGGTTTTGTTTTCACCCCTAACGTCTGCCAGACTTGTCGCATCACGTCTGCGGTACGGTGCGTTCCCCGGTCGGAGTCGACGCGGTTTGGAAGCCTGAACCAGAAAGAGACGTGGTTCATCAGAATATAGGCCGTTGCCTCGGTCGTGTCATTGGTGGCTGGGAGGCGTTCAATCCACGTGGTGGATTCGCGGGTCACAGCCAAGAGGTTTTTGTTACCTCGCGTCGATTCGGTGGGAGGTCCCATCCAGTCAATCTGGAGGTCGGACCAAGGAAATGAGGTTCCCTGTTGTTGCAGGGGAGCTCTGTGTGTTGCTTCGGTGCCCTTGTGTGTCGCCGACGGGGTGTCATGGGCATACATTAGCATCTCCCCCCTTTGTTTGCGGGGGACCACGAGCCCTGGCGAAGGGTGTGCTCCGGAAACACATTGTAGGATGCCCGTGACCATTCGAAAGAGAGAACGCATGTCTACTAAGGAGGGCGAGTCAGGAACGTCGCTGACGTTTGCCGGCGTAGCCTGCGTCTCGGGTGTGTCCGTTAAGGATTTGATAACGAATAAAATGGCCGGGTCCTGATATCGAAGAGCGGTTGAGTCGTCAGTTGTGAATGCAGGTTCGACGGACCGAGGGTCCGGAGGGTGATTCACGTCGTCACCTGTGGTGGTCGCTTTAGTTATTGCGCCGATGGGCGCAAATTGGGTGGGTGGGAGGGAGACAGGTAGCCACGCCTGGTTGAAGAGCTCCGGTGTGGCTCGTAAGGCGCTGTGTTCGGCTACTGTGCTCTCGATATCATTCAGGTTCCTGTCTGGACCTGGTATGTGGTCGTTGCCTCCGACAACTTTGTTACGGACGACGTCTAAGGGGAACCAGGAGGGCGTTATGGCTGACCGCATATTTGGGTTCTGTGGCGCCAGCGTGTTGCGCAACTCTTGGTTGGCGGCTGATCTGTCATTCCCCAAATATCGGCGCACTTCTGTTAACTGGTTCTCGTGGCGTTCGGTCCCATGAGCCACAAGAGGGCAGTAGGGTTCGACTGCCTCAGACGCACTAGAAGAGCACGAAAAGTCATCCCGTCCAGCAGCTGCACCTGTTGGTGGCGTTGGACTTGGTTGCTCGTCCACCATCCGAGTTTTTAGGTCGGGTGGTTGGATCGAGTGTGGCCGGGGAAGGTTTGGGTGTTCTTTGGTTTCACCCGATGGGGTTTGAACAAAGTAACACTGTGCTTCTCTTGGCTCGTGGACGGTCAGGGTCAAAGGTCGTCGGACTTGAGCCCAGAGCTTTTGCCGTTTGAAATCGATTACGGGTTCAAACCGGTTAAGCAGGTCTTTTCCTACCAGAAATGGTATGGAATCGAAGGGCGACACATAGACTGGGTGGACCAGTTTCATGGGGCCAACGGACAGTTGGACGAGTGAAACGGTCGTTAGGATGATGTTCTCGTGGGAGAACGGTCTTACCTTCAATGAACATGGGCGCGTTTTCAAATCCTTATTGGTTTGATTTGCGAATAGACGCAGTCGTTGGAACAGGGCATTTGACATGATGGTCACGTCTGCAGCTGTGTCCAGCAAGGCGTCACAGGTTATCATGCCCTCCAGTGTGAGGGACAGGTAGAATTTTCGAGTGGAACCCTTTTCGGTGAGGTGGCAGATAAATTGGTTGACAGGTGGTTCCACCTGGACCGTCGAGTTGTTCTGATGTGCGGGTTCATCCTTCTTATCCAGTTGGGCGACCCAAGTGGCCCTGGGAGGAGGAGCGTCCTCACTTACCTCTGTGGGGTAATTAACGGGACGACTTTGGTCCACCCCCCTTTTGTTGGGAGAGACAACCGCCAGGGCAGCATCGCTAAGACTAACGAGTTCGGGGCCCGCGTCAGGGGTGCCCAGCGCGTCGTTGGGTCTAGCGGTCGCGTGACTGACGGCAGAAACTGTGAAGATCAACCTCCTTTTCCGGATGTCCCTTCTCCATTTCCTGTAAAAACAATTTAATGTTTTTCATTTCGGTTTTGGTCAGGTACAGAACCTCTTGTTCGTCTTCTACGTCGTGCCTAGTGTTTCTCGCATCTGAATGATCTCTCATTGGTGGAGGACGACGAGAAGTGGGCGGTGACCATTCTGACAGATATCTACCGTGGTTTTGGTTTCGATATCCGCGGTCCGAATGGTGAGGTACAGGTCGATCGTACCTGTTGTGTGGATACCTTCCCCGTTGGGGGGTCCCGTGAAATCCATCACGCCACCGTCGTTCGCTCGGTGGGGATCGTGGTTCACGGTCGGGCCAATAAGACCTGGCGCGGTTGGGTTCGCGATTCGGTCGATTTGGGCTAGACGGAGGTGTGTGTCCTCGCCCATGTTGTAGTGCGGACGTAGGAGCAGGGGTTGATCGAGACGCTTTAGGTCTGGTGGCCCCTTCGAGCTCCATGGACAGGGGTTCTGCACTTATTGCGAATACGGCGTGGTCAGGGGGCTTGGCATGCGACTGTTTCTGCCTCTGGAAACCCAGACAAGCTAGCTCTCGTAGCTGTGCAATGCTGGAAGAGCGAGGGTTTGCCATGACTCCGAGATGGTGGCTCGTGGCGGGATGGAGATTTTGAACGAAGAGCGACTTGAAGTTCTGCTCTTCCTCCATCCCAGGCTCGTTACGAGTACCAAAATAGGCTTCGAGTAGTCTATAATAGTACTGTTGGGGAGGCTCTTGTCGACCCTGTTTGACCGTAAGCGCTGCTGTCAGACCACTTTGAGATGCACTGTCGGAGAACTCTCTCTCCAAAGTTTGGCACAACCTGTCGAAATCTCCTTTAACGATTTCAGGTTGGCGATCGACGAATCGGCTGACTTCACGATTTGCCGTCAACTTAATCAGATAAATTTTGTCCTGGGCCGAGGCATCAGGGAACCTTTGCAGGTAGAACCTGAGGTCTTCCAAGTATGCTCGAGTGTCATTTATCGCTCCAGGAACGGGTTCAAACTTTGGTATGTGTCGGGCTAACCGTTCTAATTCCCTGTCGGGGAGGCCCCGGGGAACCTGTTGAACCGCTGGGGAGGGCGACTGCCCTCGACGCATTGGGTCTAGGTTTGACTCGAGAGGTTGATACGGGTTCGCGAATGGTGACATGAGTGGCGGTGAAGGAGGTTCACTACCAGCTCCTGGTACGCGAGGATCAGCCTTTAGTTCGATAGAAAAGGGCGGAGGTGTTCCAGCCGTTCTGGCTGTGAGGGACCTCCTCAGCTCTTTTCTAGCCGTCTCTAAGTCTTCAGCCATGCTGGTAATTTGGCGGTGGGCCTCTGTGAGCCCACGCTGAGCTTGAGCGAGCTGCGCCTGCAACAGTAGAACCTGTTCCCGTTTGGCGTCAAGTTGCTTACTGTAAGCGCAGCTCTCTTCCTGCGTTGTTGCAGCTATCCGTCGGACTTCTGCGAGTTCCCGATGGGACGCTTTACACGCTTCGTCCACGTCCTTGAGGAAGGCGCTTTGAGTGGCGATTGCCTGATCGCGTTCGTTTTTCTCGATTTCTAAGGTTGTGATCGTGGCTTCGCACTCGTCCATTTTCTTTCTGGCCTCATCCCGCTCGGCTACGAGCTGGGCCATCTGAGCGTTTGTTTCCTCAAGCTTGGACTTGTACTGTTCCACTTGGGTTTCAAGAAAAGCGTTGGTTTTCTGCGATTGGGTTAATTTATGCGAACGTGACTCGAGTGAGCTACGTGCCTTTCCTAGCAGAGCTTGTGCTGTTAGGAACTGGGAAGTTAGCAAAATCGTCATGCTACCTAGCATTTTGGTCAGAGCTTTGTCTTTCGGAGGGTCGGTGAGTGCCTCCGCTATTAAGTCGGACAGTTTTGAGTCGATTTCGGTGGTGGTTAATCGCTCAATGTGTTCTTGATAGCCAGGATTTAGCTTCCCCGTGAGTTCGGTTACAGCTAATTCCAGGTTATCAAAGATGGTTCCGTGGCTAGAACCTTCAGAAGGGTCTGCACCTGCCATTTTCTCTGTTGTCTGAGCTTTGTTGGCAGTTTCCTTAACTTCTTTAGCTTCGTGCCACCTAGCTAGCCGAACGTTGGTTCTGGCTTAGCCTAATCTGTTCCACTTAGTTTGGCTTAAATTTGGAAATCTACCTAGCTTCAGTTAGCGCTTAGCGTACTAGCCTAGCCGCTTAGCCTTGCTAGCTTAGCTTCCTGACTTCCTGAGCCCCAAAACAGCCTAGTTAGCTTCGGTTAGCACTTAGCCTACTAGCCTAGCTACCTAGCCTAGCCTAGCTCAACTAGCTTAGCTTCCTGACTTCCTGAGCCGCAAACAGCCTAGTTAGCCTTGGTTAGCACTTAGCCTACTAGCCTAGCTACCTAGCCTAGCCTAACCTAGCTCCACTAGCTTAACCTCTTGGTTTGATTAACAACAAAAACAAAAAAACAAAAAAATAACAAAAATTAGCCTAGTTAGCCTTGGTTAGCGCTTAGCCTCCTAGCCTAGCTACTTAGCCTAGCCTAACCTAGCTTAACTAGCTACCACTGGCTGAGTTAGCACTTAGCCTACTAGCTTAATGAACTACAAAACAGCTGAGCTAGCTCGTGTTAGCACCTAGCCTCCTAGCTTAGCCACCTAGCTTAGCCTGACTTAGCTTGATCAGCTATGAGTCGACCTGGTTAGCTTCAGTTAGCATTTAGCTGGCTGAGGGCTTAGCTGAGCTTCTCTGACTATCTACGTAGCCTATACTGACCCCTAGTGGTCACTCCTCAGTGCTGCAGCTCTCTATGGGTCGAATTATCACTCCTGTTTGATAGTCAACCTTATACAGTTCTTTTTAGACTGCTCAATCGAAATATGTTCACGAGAATGTGTCATTCAATAATCAGAGGTGATCTGCTGTTGTCTTTTCTTGGGACAAAATTATTACATATAGTGCCTTTAGCACCAACTTGGTTATTCTGACAATAACCACAAGAGGGTGGCGTTTCTCCACCTGCAAACGTGAGGTTTCGTCACGGAGGGTGTTACCAGTGCGATGACGTCGTCACGTCACGCCCTGACTCCGCCCACCGTGAGGTTCCCAACTGTGTAACAGGAGTCACTTCACCTCTGGCCCGCGGCCAGAAACGACAATGAGAGCTCACGCGTCGCGTGTGCGCGCAGCTGCTCACAAAATGACTTTATGTGACACAAACTCAAAAGCGTTAGTTAATTCAATAACTCTTGACACAAACTGAACCCAGCGGGTTCTCAACTTCACTCTGCTGCAGAAGTCTTATCAAAACTCAGCCTCGGCTGAACACAATACTTTTGCGCGCGTGCTCGTGCCCATGCAGCACGCGCGAGTGGAAGACGTTTAGCTTCTAACTCGGATTTTCTTGGGCCTGATCGCCCCTGTCTTCTCCCAGGAAGTGATTACAAGTAGTCCTGCCACACGGACTTTGAATCTCAAGCGGCAGTGCTCAAAAATTTGTGTTCGCTTTAGAAGTTTCACACTTCAGCTGCGCAAACAGAACTTTCCGCTGTGTGAGCGGATAAAAGCGCGTCAGCGCGTGAACGCGCCTGGCTCGAGTCGGCTTTGCCAAATGATCACAGATCGTGTCTCCCGACCCCAGTTTCCTCAGAAACTGTTGTCTGGACTTTACTACTGTGACAACAAATAAATAAATTCTCTCTTCAGACGTTGGTCTGAGAGAACGATAGTTTCTGCAGCTTCTGGGTGCAGAACCGGACGGCCCGCGGGGCGGGGTCGTTCTTCCGTGTTCTCTCACGGTTACAAAGGAGGATTTTCGTTACCACACTGTGGATTGCTTTCCGTACTTTCGCGAAGCAATATTTCTGTGGCGACAACGCGCAAAAATGAGACAACGAATTTCTGGTTAGCTACGCCAGATACGTCGCTCTGCTGAACCTCGTGCACGCGCCGGATTTCAGGAGCGCTCAGAGCAGCTGCGAAATTTCAGGGATACGCTGAAACTTCGCCTGCTGGGGCCCCTTTTCAACAAAATCTTAAACATGCATGCATAACATTAGAACGTAATCAACACTGAGTCCAGCGACTCTACCAGCGGCCTCTCGGGCACGCGCTTCGTAGCTGCAACTTTGTCTCTGTGTCTGCTCACAGGAGAAAAAGCGGGGGGGTTGGTCTGAGCGCAGCTGCGCGCTTCAGAGCAAACTTAGATCAGCGGACTTTCAGATTGATTTTCCACAACGTCGCAAGTCGTCCCATCTGGCCGTGCCAATAAGATGTAGGGGTACTCGTGTGACTTTATTAATATTTTAATAATTACCTAGGGTGCCACCGGCTTTTGTTAAAAAGACGGAAAACTTAAAAGAACAAATAAGTCACAATTTATAGTGGGTTCTTGACGAGTTGGATTGGCCATGGAAAATCAATCATCAGAGTCGCTAATACGTTGTACAACATTTATTTAGACAGAGACAAGAACACAAAACATATAAGACATTCATATATATATAAACAGGCACATCAACATCGCGAATTCTTCATATTTGGCTATAGCGCATGACAGGAAGTGACGATAGAGAGAAGAAGGAAGGAAGAAAGTCATAACAAAAAAGATGGCGGGTACGAACGGGTTGCTAACAGCTAATCTGTTATCAAAGTGAACAAATTAATAAAGAGGGGCAATTCTCGAACTAATTAGCTGCCGAATAATGGGGAAGTGTGGTCCGGACGTGGTCCGTGACGCACGGACCGGTCGGAACCGTCAACACTGGGAGACACCACATCTGATTCTCTGTCAGCCTTACCCTGGGCGAGTCTGGCGGCTTACTGTCGTCGGCGCATCGGTTTGGCACGGTTCGCAGTGGCGTCCTCCGGGAACCGTGTCTGGTCGATGGCTCTCTTTGAAGTCCCTGGAGTCAGGTCTCCGGACGTAGCGCGTGACTCGGCGGGTCGTACCGCTTTCTCCCGTCTGGCAGGCGAGTTGGTCCCGTGGCCTCTGACTTCGGTCGACAGGAACCGGCAGTTAAAAGTTCGATTGCCCGTCGAAAAAACTGACGTGAAGGCTTACAAAAGAAAACTTGTTCTCAACTTACAACTAACGTTTGTTAGTTGCAATTATGCAGTGATCGTTCTATTACAGTCGATGGGGCACGACTATAAAGCTTTTGTAAAAATGAGGGCAAAAAAAAAGGTGTCGAAACAAAGTAACAACTTAAGCAAATTAAGATGGATTTCAGAGTCTTTATCGTATCACAAAGTTTCAAAGAAAATAATATAAAAAAAAAGGAGGGAAAGTTTCAGAATTAAGAGAGGAAGAAGCAAGGCGTCAGAGAGAAAAGACAAAAGTGTAAGAGCTAAGAGAATAGAGCGAAGAGCGTAAGAAAACAGACAAAGGAGTCTCGTCTTATTTGTACTGATGAATATTAATGAGCGTTTATGCAAAACAAGAGGGTTTGGTCGATGCTTCGTCCAATCAGAGACAGGGATTTTCCCGCAGAAAATCTGGAGCATTGCATTCTGGGAGATGAAGTTTTCATCCTCTGTCTCCTCGGCATGCGTAGTCCAACAAAGTTTTAAACACATTTAAACCGTTACTATTATCAGGGTGTGTAAAACATCACAAACACAAATATCACAAGTTATGTCACAAGATAATAATAACTTTTAACCTTTCATTTAACAAACTGTCCTGTGGAAGATCAGGTTATAAAATGACAGGAATTTGAAACAGAAAAATCATTTCACTCCACTTCCCAGTCTCTCTCTTTTTTTGGTGTTCGTGAAATGTTATTTGTCTTGAGTTATAACATTTTAAGGAAATCATAGTAGTTTTGTTTGTAAGAAAATTGTTTATATAAACTTTTCATCGTCTGTTCAGAAGACGAGAGGTGGGGGTTGTACAAAACTTCCCGGGGTGCGCTCTCCTGCACCAGCACGTCTGATAGATACCAGACCTCCTTTAGGAGTTGGTGTTTGCAAAATACCAACTGTCATGAAATGATGTTTAATGGCTTCTTAAGGTGGTCTCAGGGGAGAGTCACCATGGCAACGTGCATTCTTGAATTTTATGGCTTACGGTGCTCGGGTCCGGTTGGTACGGGGTGAAAGTTTTCAGGGCTGCAGAGGCTCCAATCAACAGAATAAAATCCGAAGAGGGATCCTACACACAGAACAAAGAAAAACCCAAAATGGCCGTCATGGCCGCCCCAGACCATGACACATCTATTCACTAGAAATAAATGTATTAACCCAACCTGCCCAAAACAATAAGCATGAATAACAGAATATAAGTTGCAAGATTCACTTTATTGACCTGTAAGGATACACTTTTTAATGTTGATGATTTATGCACCATCACAAATAAAACCACCTGAATATTCTGATTCTCTCTAGCTCATTGCTGGACAACAGAAGTGTTTCTGGAACTTCTAGAGCAGGATGGGTCCCCATCGTCATTTTTTTTACAGGTGTTCAGTGGTAACAGGGAGTTGTTTCAGTGTCTTATACTTATATTTGCTTACGTGCAGCTTTTCTCATCTCTCTCAACCAGTTTCTGGCAGTGCTGGAGCTGTGACTGGGCCGTGTGGCACCATGCTAATCAAAAGTGGCTACATGCCTGTTTTGGCTCCATGTCACACGTTGACAAAGCAGCAGACACTTTCTCAACTCCACATTCTTGCTGCGGGACTTCTTCTGGCAAAAAGAAATTAACTATTCGAGCCAGACGCACACGCACATTGGCACGCGAGCACGAACAGCACACAGGTCCACGCTAACATACACACGCGCACACGCTCGCATGGACACTTGTCAGTACAAAAAAACAAGAGAACAAATACGACACCAACGTGGTGTAGGTGGGCGGTTTAGGTGTGAACATGTAAATGACAGGCGTACAGACAAGAATAACCAGCTGGCATGTCCCTCTGTTTTCCTCCGTCACTTCCATTAATAAAAGATTGACAAGACAGCTTTACACCCATGCAGATTGATTTAGTCAAATTACATGTGAGGGATGACATGCCTAATTTAGACTTGTTAGATCCTTCACTCAGTTTGAGATTTAACCCCCCACCCCCAACCCCCTGCCTTCTCTCAACCACATCTTACAGACTTCCTCACCCTCACTGCAGGCTTAATTTTATTTTTCTTTCTTCATTTAATTGCGTTGAACATAATGGATATGACTTGTGGACACTTCCACTGCTCCATTTATTGTATTTAATTTGTTCAGGGTTCTGTTGATCATTGCTCCATAGTTTCTATTATAGATGTCAAAGATCTTATTTAGCCAGAGTGAAACGACCTCCAGGGGCCAATGAGGCAATTAAAAGGACGTTTTTAACTACAGCAGACATTCGCTGGAAGGTTTCGCCATGGAAATCTCAATTTCATTTTCGCCTGATTTATAGATGTATTGTTGATTTGTTATCTTTCTTGTCTTACAAAAATGTTATTTGTGGTTTTAATTTCCATCTTTCATATTTAAACTGCTTTATTTCTGTTTTATTTTGAAGTCTGTTTACCTTCTGCATCTTAGATTGCTTATTTTCTTTTCTTTGTTTTTTTAATCTTTATTATTTTATTTTGCATCACTTATCCCATTGTGAATTGGGTTTAGTTTTGTTTTTGGCTCTTGTGTAAATTGAGAATCTCGGTCAACTTAAAAGGGGACATAAATACAAAAAAATGTAACATGGAACATGTGTAGTTTCTCCTCCGACACATGTTACTCTTTTAAAGCAGAACAAAGTCATTTTGTTCAAAATATCAGCTTCAGTTTCATTTTGCTGACTTTTATGAAGCATCTCTTGGCTGCAGCGTTGTGTGCCTCCTATTGGCAAAAACCAGACGAAGTAAGTTTCCAATCTTGTCCCAGTCAGCATATAGCTTATGGTACTATATCACAGATCTACGACAATAAAACTACAGTGCACATCACTGCAGAGGTGACTAAGATGCTGAAGAAAGTAATGGCAGAAGAGAAAATGAGGGAGTGACAGAAGAAGAGACCCAACAAAAGTATGTCTTAGATTTGTAACAGTGACTTAACCTCCACCAACTATAATGAGAGTCAAAGTGCTACAAACAGCAAAAATAAAATCATCTGGGCTGCTTTAACTGGTCATTTCCCCCTCTCAGGCAGACGGTGGAAGCTGGTAGTATAACACTGTGGTGGTCTATCTGCGTATGTCCCAATCAGCCCCGCTGGAATAATAAACAGCAATCCTTCAAAGTGTTCAGCGAGCTGTGACCACATGGTGAAGTATATTAAATGATCACAGGAAGAAATTTCTTGGCAGATCAGCGACACTGCACCGGATGTAGCTATCTATGAATAAATTAATGCAACGCTCCACAAAGATGCATCTTATGAGCATGTTCGACCTGGATGCTTCCGCGTGCATCCGGATCAGGCTGGGAGGCTGTGGGGTTGAGGGACCAGGTCACTGCCCTGTCCCACCCTCTCCAGCATGTGTTCATACCACGCCTGTTTAATGCACATCACTAGATCAGAGCACAAGACACATGGGTCACACACTAGGCTACATGGTAGGGTTGGAGGTGCTCTTTGTGGTGGGGATCCAAGTGGTGGGTGGGTTGTGGCTCAGCAGTGGGTCACTGTCCTCTTTACCACTCCCTAAACACTCCTCCACTCCAATTTTAATGCAATCACCTACCCTTATTCACTTAGTTGGGGGTCACACAGCACTACTGGTAGCACTACTGTTTTCTAATCAGGGAGTTGGAAAACAGCCTAAACTTCACTTCACTGGAGTTTTGGTCAGGGTCTCTAGGCACCACTGTGTGGACCTGCATGGGGAGAATCTTGGGACAGGTGTGGTGCCCCTGGTTTTGTTTCATCTCCCCGTTCTCCCCCCACACACCATCACTGTCTGTTTTATGTCTTCTTGTTTAGTGTCTTTTTCTGTTCTTTTGAACTCCGCTGTCGGGGATTTAAGTCCTCTCTGACAGAATCAAGGTTTTAGGACTTAATAAAGCATGTAAGATTCAACAAAGACAACTGGTGAAGGACACACTCACTATCACTATCACTTTTGCACAAAAAAAAGATGCATCTTATGAAGTAAATCACAAATGAGTGACAGATCTGAAACAATTCATGACATCAATGATCGTCATCTCTGACGTGGCGGTGGTCTCATAGAACTGTCCCATTGTCTTCTCTACTACCATGCTGCAAAATGTCAAAAAAAAAAAAAAAACAGGATTTGTGTCTGAAAGTAGTAATTGTACATTTCATTTAGGAAGCAAATGACCAACCTTGTATGGACCAAACATGACGGGAAACAAATATTTATACCCTCACACACCAGCACACAGAGACTTCATCCTCCAGCATAAAATTACATCTTTCTCTCAGACTACTCAGTTGTGCGCTGGCTCTAACAAAACATTTTCCCATTTTTGCTTCATTTAAAGCTAATGAAGTGGTTCAAACACGGTCTTTCATGCTTAGGTGCATCCTCTCAGATGCAAAGGCCAGATAAAAAAAAAATTAAGCTCATTCCAAATGACTAATAGCTTTTACCTTCCTGGTGGTGCTGTCAAAGGACTCACGTGTATCTTTTCTTCTGTCAGTGCTTTGAGATAAGTGGGCATGTGAACAGGGAGGGATTGTCTATGAAGTGCCTCTCCAGGCTGTGATTGAGTGTCTTATAAGTATTTCACCGAGAACAACTGCACTTTGATGTTGGTTACATTCAGCAAGGGCAAGTTTAAAATTCAGCGTTCGTCTTACTGACAAGCCTACACCTTTATTTGATTGGACGCTTGTCAAAAGAAGCAAACGCGATGACAATGGTAACATTTGTTTAAAGTCTGAGTGAAGCAGAAAGAAAATCCTGTGTGAGTTGTGTTCTCTGTTCTGAGACCCTGAGAGTGTGAGAATGTGTCCTGGCAGACTAGTTTACATGGACTGTAGGAACCAGGAAAATCCAGGCAGAATTTTGTGTGTTCTGACCAAACTAAAATGCTTAGATGAGAAACTACAAATGTACACTGTTACTACGAAATGTTTTGGTCACATTCCAGTTGTGTTCAATATTACAAGCAATTTTATACTGTACACGGTTAATGATAAACACATATAATGCCTTTAAACTTAGGTTCTAAAAAAGCTGCTTTACTACATGTTTTTTTATTTCACCTACACATACACACACATAGTCAATGTACTTCTTTTAAAGGCCTGGGATAAACTTCCAGTTTGACAAAGCCTTCACATCTGGTCACATACACGACCACATGTGCATCTTCCTTCAGTACATCTCATACCTGAGATCTCTGCTTGGGGGCAGAATACAGATGCAGAGTCGAAAATACGACAGTATACAACAGTTTTCTTCAATACTGCTCCTCATGACCCACTGCCCTGCTTGTCTTCGATGTTTCCCTGCTCAGACACACCTGACTTTAATCAGTGGGTCAGCGACAGACTTGCATAGACCCTGAAGACAAACTGATAGTCATCCAATCAGGTGTGATTGTGCAGAGAAACATCTAAAACAGGGGTCGGCAACCTTTACTATCAAAAGAGCCATTTTTTGTTCTTCTCCCCTTAATAAAATTCATCTGGAGCCCCAAACTTCTTTGACCCATAAAATGAAGATAACACAGTGTATGAAGTTTTATATATAGTTATTCTGTATTCAGAGGGATTTGAATCTACCCAAAAGCTTATTCCCAGTATGTTTGGCAGTTTTTAAAGTTTTTAATGCAAAAGGTCATACAAGATACTAATTAAAGTTTCCTTTCCATTTTTTTTTGTCATCCACTGTAAAAGAACTATAGTTTGTTGCATTTATAAAATGACAGAACAACAAACAGAAAACTGTTAACATTTTATTGCTGTTTTTACCTGTTTCAAAGGAAAACCTCAAACTCTTATAAAGACTGAATATTGGCTGCTGCTGTATGTTTGGGAGCAGAACCAAGACAATTTCCTATCAACTTGTTGACATGGAAGTAAATATATTTAATCGTGAATCTTTTGAATGAGGACAAAAAAAAACAGTGGCATGTGTAAACCTACTTTGAAATAAAACAAAGAACCATGCAGGGTCATTTGAGTCATTCCCTTACTTGTAAAACATTGATCAAATAAAAAGTAGCCCACTTTAAAATAAATAAAACGTACAGCTGCAGCTTAATAACTTAAAAAAAAAATGTAAATGTAAAAAAAGGCCAGTTTGTATTTAATTATGACTTAAGTCCATTTCAGTGTGTTGCCATCCTCTTGTTTTCTCCTCAGCCACGTACCACAATCAATAGGGATGTCCGATAATATCGGCCCACCGATATTATCGGCCCGATATTGGCATAAAAATGTAATATCGGTAAATATCGGTATCGGGTTTTTTTTTTGTTTGTTTTTTGTTTTTGTTTTTTTTTTGCACAGACAATGTGTTGTTACCTAAAATTAGTTTTGAGGAAAAATAGCCCGCATATATCGGTATCGTTTTTTTTTTTTGTTTTTTTTTTTTGCACAGACAATGTGTTAATTCCACGACAGGAGATATGTGATGTTACCTAAAATTAGTTATGAGGAAAAATAGCCCGCATATATCGGTATCGGTAGATATCGGTATCGGAAATTGAGAGTTGGACAATATCGGCATATCGGATATCGGCAAAAAAGCCAATATCGGACATCCCTAGCAATCAACCATCGAGCCTGAACATAAAACATAACCTAAAATTTGTTGTAGTTCATGCTGGAGAAAACCTGCTCACATCAATATGTGGATCCAAAGATTGACAGGACTCCAGATCCATGAACATGTCTTCATGTTCATATAAATGTTGGGAATGACATTCATGTTTCAAAGACAAATTTGTCGGGTTTGGGAAGGTTTCTAATATCGCTCCTTTTGTGTGTTACTCCACAACAGCACCGACGTGGTGCGGGAATATTTTTTTTTTATTTGTTACGGCGGTACATGAGGAACACAAAGATGTCCGGCGCTAGTCACCGAACGTGCGCTCGTCTTTATTTTCTTTCCCAGGATGTAACAAACAGATACGACTTCCTCGTTGCAGTAACCTGGCAGTATTTTGCGCTAAACACACACATTCTGCCCCCTGCTGGCAAGCAACCTACAGGGCACTACATGTGCTCCAGAGCAAGAATTGCCTTCTGACAAGTTTTTCCCCAAAGCTACAGGGAGCCACTCCAGAGAGGCTAAAGAGCCGCATGCGGCCACGGGTTGCCGACCCCTGATCTAAAACATGCAGTGCATGACACAAGGACCTGGATTGAAGAACACTGGTATACAACATGGTGACAATGTTAGAAGAGGAAGTTATTGTTTTGCTTTCGTTGGTATCATGGCAGAGAAAACGACACTGGCACCATTGGTGATAGCATGTTAGGCCATTAAATCAGTGCAATAAGGATAGGAGTTTGTTTCTCTCATTTAGTATTTTTATATGTCCTCTGCAACATTTGACAACTTGTTAAGTCAGACTGCCCCCCTTCTTCAACACAGCGCCATGCACTTTGAGCCCGTAATAACCCGCTCACATGCACACATTGCAGGCGTTGTCTGCGTCTGTCTCCATAGGTTTTGAATGATGTGACATCAGCTGTTGCTGAACTGAATTGTGGGTTCCATGTGTTGTGTCGATATCATTGCCTATGTCAAAAGTTGGGGAAAGTTGGGGAATTTTCAACTTTTCTCGCTTCAATGCATGTGTCAGCCAATCAAGTTGGGGCTACAGAGGTAGAGCTAGCCGATATTATTGGCTAGCTCTAGTTGTGGGCGAGACTAATTCAAAGCATGAAATCAAGCCAATCAAGAAATTTGATTGGCTATTTTTGCTATGACTAAGAAATGTTAGAAGCATCACCCCTGGTGCAGCCACAACATTGCTGTGTGAGTCCACAGCAACTGCAGTAGCACTCCCACTTGTAGTCAAGTGGTGCAAAAACCTATGCTAGTGCCTCTAACATTCAAGTGGATATTGGACCTCATGTGCGTGTCACCTACAGTCATGGAAAAAATTATTAGACCACCCTTGTTTTCTTCAGTTTCTTGTTCATTTTAATGCCTGGTACAACTAAAGGTACATTTGTTTGGACAAACATAACGATAACCACAAAGATTGCTCATGAGAGTTTTATTTAAGAGCTGATATCTTACCATTTTCCATGGTTTTCTTGATTATAACCTAAATCCCTTAAGGTTTTACATCAATATATGGTGTTGTACTGCCAAAAACACTGCTTTTATGCATTCAGTGTTTTATTTTCTGTCTGTCACATGATGATGTTTAGTGGTACCAGGTATTAAAATGAACAAGAAAGTGAAGAAAAAATAATAATAATTTTTTCCATGACTGTATTTTTTCAATGACGTGCAAATCACGAGTTCACTTATGTGTTGTAAACAGAAATTATATCTCGGCCTGAAGGCTGATTTATGGAGTACCTAGACCACCGGGGCAAGCCCTATGCTGTAAGCAATGCTGGACCCCAACATGCGCCTCTCACCAAATCTAACTAGAAGTTTCATCGACTCGGACCACAACAAATGTGATTGGTCCACCTGGTAGATCTTCAATCTTCATATTATCCACTGCTACTTCCTATACAAGTTGAGCAGAACAACAGTTTGCTGCAATGTCTTTAAAAATTACTGATACTCAACATGTATCAGCGCCAACTCACGTAAAGTACACTTTATTTGCTCTGTTGCTATACCTGAGTTTTATAAAGGCAGATCAACAGTGCATGCTATAACACTGCAGAAAAGAACCCACACTGCCCCCGACACAAATGTCAGAGCCCAAGCATGAACGAGTGCAAGTTTAGACACGTCTTTCAACATTGGTGGATTACTGTGCTATTGAGACTTAAGACAGGTTTATGCTCAGAAATCAGGTCGTCCGCATGTGTGACGCAGATAATACAGATATGCCCCCCCACCCTCCGCAGACACTTTGGTGCTCCTCCCCAAAATTGTAGGTGACTCCAGACAGTGCCGCAGATAGTGTCGCAGGGAAGCGAGAAAGGAGGCCTCTGATTGGTCAATTCTACATCCGCGTAGAAAAGAGCGCGTCATCCAAGAAATGAGGAAGTACCCACATCTGTACGATTCTCGTTCTCCACACTACAAAGACAGCACATATTCTAGTAATTCATGGAGGGAGATAGCGATGAATGTGGGTCTAGATACGGCCGAGACGGTGAGGAAGTGGAAAAACGCAAGAGATAAGTTTACTAAGTTTAGCTAGTTTGTGATTGTCCCTCTTGCATTGTGGCGTGGAATAACATAGCGCAGACCGCGCTTTAAAATTGGGCATAATTCAAAAATAACTGCAGCATACCTGCCACAAGCTACTGTGACACATTGCTGCGAGAGTATACACAGCCCTTATACAGTGTTGTATCTCGTATTCAGTAGTCTTGAAGTTACGAGGTTCACACTGCATGACTGATGAGCGACAGCAGATTACACACAACATAATCCGACAATTATTCAGTCACCCTGTGGTTCTGGTTGGCTCCTGGACTGTGTTTTATCAACAAAACATATATAAGAAGTGCCTTGGGAAATAAAGCAGACAGGAGCTGTTTTTTGGAAGTGGACCAAGAAAAGTAATAAGCTGTGGAAGTTGTTTGCACAATGATTTGTTGCCATTTTGATGTTTTTTTCTTTGCTGTTGGCTTTGAAAATTATTTATACATCCAGTCTTCTGCTGTCAACCCAACGCCTGGTCTCTTTATGTGTGTCTTTATTGAAAGGGTACAAAGACAGAATAAGAGCAACTTTGTTATTTCTCTTTATACCTACAGTGAGTGGGTTCTTGACAAAATGCATCTAATTTTTGTTCATAATTTTTCCAAGGTAGGTTGAAAAGGTAGCCCCTGTTCTGCAAATTTTAGCATCATGTCTTTTTGCGATGAAGGCAGAATAATTCCTCGTTAAACACAAAGCAGCTCCTGTAGATGTCAAATTTAGTAACAAAGTATCAGGAATAGGTTTGTCTTATGCAATACAAATGAGTTTTTTTGGCTCATAGCATCACTGTATAGGTATATTTCTTTTGCATCACTGTTTGAAATTAACTCTTGTTTACTCTCTTGGTCTGTCACTGTCATGACACCTCATGTTGCAGCCAGTGTTGATCAGCTTTGTCGATGTGTGACATCGTGCCATGAAGTTATATGCAGTTGAGGCGAAAGATGATTCACAGGAGTTAAAGTTACTGTGGCTGTTTTTTGGCAAAAGTAGGAACAGCAGACTGCAAGGGCTAGATAATTCTTCCTTTAATAAAAAAAAAAATCAAATATTCCTTCATATGAAATTGAAATATTATATTTTAACATGAAAAACTAATGGGTGTTGCTGTAAATTCATACTCATTATAGAAAAAGGACCCATGACTTGTCCAAAAAAATCACTTCAGAAAAATAAATAAATAAATAAATACAGTTGAAATGGCCTTGTGTGAGTGGTTGTTTGTCTGCATGTGGCCCTGCAATGGACTGGAGACCTGTCCAGGGTGGACCCCTGCTTTTCACCCGAAGAGAGCTGGAATAGACTCGAGCAACATCCCATGACCCTGCATAGGATTAAGCTAGCATAGATGATGGATGGTTGGATGGATGAAAATGGCCTCAATGTCCCTTGTGGTAGTTGCAATGATAAAGACAAAACACAGAAGAAAAAAATTGTTATCGAAACTAATAAATTGCACCTCTTGCAAAACAGGACTGATCAGATCAGCTCTGATATAACAGAAGAATTAACCAAGTTCCTTCCATCAAGGTGACAGTTTTATTACCCCTTTTTGACCTTTCATGACCTTATGACCTTTCATGACCTTTATGACCCTTTAATGACCCTTTAATGATTTTATGACTTTATGACCCTCACCAGATCTGTTTCCGGGCACTTTTATTGTTTCCGGGCAGTTTTATTGCTTATCTTGCCCCCACATCTGTTTTAGTGTGTTAAACCTACCCCACCCCTCTTACCCAAAACTTTGTCACTTTACAGTTCCAACTGAACCTTCTGGCTAACCACTGCACTGCTGTGCAAAACAAATCTGTGATATCATTAAGAGCTTCACATGGAGGAGAGTTCACATGGTTTTTTTATTCTGATGTGCTGTGTACATTTTGATACAAACTTCAGTGTATGTTTTTATATTTGACTTTTAATGAATTTGTTAAGATTCTGAACAATTTTTCTGTATAGATTACCGGCAATGATAATCTTTTTTTCATCAACAAAATTAAATCTTCACATCTTATAAGACAATACTAAGTACCTCAGCAACAGACCAATGTTTTTTTTTTTTCAGAAACCTGACCTGTTTCATGTGTTACACATTTAAGTAACAGTTAAAATGATCCATCCAGTTTCTTCTGCTCATCTTTTCTCTCAGTACTTCTGCATGTCTTTCTCTTCAATCACCCACCACACACCCACACACCCACACACACACACACACACACACACACACAGACACACAGACAAACTATTTCTCCTCTCCTCTCCTCCTCTTACCCCCACCACCACCCCACACACTGACAGATTTTTATATTTGACTTTTAGTGAATTTGCTAAGATTCTGAACAATTTTTTGTATAGATTACCCACAAATTCAGTACTGGACAGTACAGTGGAGCAGTTTTCTCCAACAGACTAGTTCAGGACAGATACAGGAAGTTCATTCCTACCAACAGCAATTAAACTGTTAAACCAGTCACCTCTGGCTGGTAGAGAGCTCTCAGCTCCCTTTGACATTTAACCCTCCTGTTATGTCCGTTTCTCAGGAACATCAATCATGTTCCTGGGTCTATTTGACCCGGGCATGTTTGATACTCCAAAAGTGTCTAAAAAACTAAACACTCCCAATAAACACTGTTTATATCTTATGATTAACTCCATCACTAATGATTTCAATCAACATTTAGTGCAGTTATCCTTTACCTCTCACACATCATGATTCAATGAAAAATAATTTACTTGTTTGTTTGGTTTTTTTTAAATGAATGTTAAAACATTTTTAAATGTGCATTAGAAAGACCTATCTTAAAAATACAATAGTTCAATCTGACATTGACTTTTTTTGTGATTATTCTATTTTTTAACTTTTCTTTTTGGGGTGATGTTGATAAATTAACACAAGAAAACCTTAGCTTCACGGTCAAAGTGACCAGCTGAATTAAAATCAAAATCTACTGGATTTACAATGAAAGAAAACTTAAGATTTGTTTTTGAACCAGAAAGATCTCCTTCCAAATGACAAATGCGTTGTAGGCTGATCTATCAGTCATGTTTATAAAGATGAGCAGCATCCAGCTTGCAGTCATTCGTTTGGTGCTTTTAGACCCCATGACTTTGTCTAAATGATCCATCTCCCCACTTTGGTGGCATTGTAGGGATCATATTTGGTTTCTGATCTTCTCTTGAGCTGATTTCAAAAATGTTATGTTTGAGTTACATAACCAATCTTGAATTACATAGCTGAGTTATGTAGTCAAGAAAAAACAAATCTAAATTTCTGACATGGTGTCTTGCTCTATATTGCAGTTAGTCACAGAATTTTTTAAGCACTTTAATTCTCACTATTCACTAATATCTTCTCCCCCCTCCCTGTTTCCTGTGTGCCTGTGTTCCTGGGTAAACAGTCACAGTTTTACGGACCATCCTCACGGATCTGTTTATCCCAATTGCAAACTGGTAGTTTTATTGTGTTAAACATTTAAAGTGTATCAGTTAATACGATGCATCCACACTGCAAATTATTTGGTTCTTACCAGGAAAAAAACTTAAATTTAGAAGCGTTAGATATTTTTCTTGTTTTAATAATTACTTTTTTATTTTAAGTCTCAGTATAATATTATATCGAGTAATATTTTACTTTTCTGTCTCAACCAGGGAGAGAATCCTAAAATGAGACAATTAACACTTAAAATAAATGTTTTTTACGTTTTTTCCTCCTCCTCCTCATCAAAATAAATCTTGTTTTAAGATTCAATAACCAATTATACCTTTCTTAAATCTAGAAACAAGTGTTCTCTACAATCTTAATTTAAGAAATCTTACCAAGATAAATTATCTTGCTGCATGGACAGATTTTTCCACTCGTTTTGAGTACCTTTTTCCTTAGTTACAGTGTTTTTAATCTTGTTTGAAGCGTGGATTACCCACAAATTCAGTACTGGACAGACAGCGGAGCAGTTTCTCCAGCAGAATAGTTCAGCTTCGCTGTCACAAGGACAGATACAGGAAGTCATTCCTGCCAACAGCAATTAAACTGTTTAACCAGTCACCTCTGGCTGGTAGAGAGCTCTCAGCTCCCTTTGACATTTAACTTGGACTAAGGTTTACACTATTCCACTTTAGTTGTTTAAGTTAAACTAAGCTCAATATGTCACTTGATCACACAGTCACTTTCATTGTACTGCATTGCACTGTAATATACCATATACCATCTTCTTGCACACATTTTGTTTATAATTTTGTTTATAATACTGTACATATATATATATATATATATATATATATATATATATATATATACCATTTACAAGAGTACTTTCAAACTTTTTGTTTTGTCTTGGTGGTGGTCACTTTATACTTCAATGTTGCTACTTGTAACGACAGAATTAAAGACAACGTTCGAATAAGCTCCAGTCAAGTTTTATGTTCTATGAATCAATCAATACCAATAGGATGTATCTATCCATAAGGGTTTTTAACACTATTGTCAATGACAGATTTTTATATTTGACTTTTAATGAATTTGCTAAGATTCTGAACAATTTTTCTGTATAGATTACCCGCAAATGATAATCTTTTTCATCAAAATTAAATCTTCACTCTTATAAGACAATACTAAGTACCTCAGGAACAGAGCAATGTTTTTTCTGAAACCTGTTTTTCTTAACATGCCTACTTGTCTCGTGTTTTTTTCTAAACACTGCTGTTAGTTTTTAATCTCATGTTTTTAAAAACACTGTTGTTCACTCACGTTGTCTCAGTACCGCTATCAATGAACTCTTGTTGAGTCTATCTGCTGTGAAAAAGGCTTCACAACCCCCAATCACCACGCTTCCTACAGTTTCCATTGGACCGTCTTAGCCACACCCCCCCACCACAAAAACCAACTTTCTGAACCATCGATAGTCCCATTGGTCCGCCTTAGCCACAGCCACCACAAAAACCAACTTTCTGGACCATCAATAGTCCCATTGGTCTGCCTTAGCCACACCCACCACACAAAAACCAACTTACTGAACCATCGATAGTCCCCATTGGTCCGCCTTAGCCACACCCCACCACAAAAACCAACTTTCTGAACCATTGATAGTCCCATTGGTCCGCCTTAGCCACACCCACCACAAAAACCAACTTTCTGAACCACCGATGACTGAGAGGGAAAAACACAAAAACAACAACAACAAAAAAAAGAGAAGAAACCTCTTTTTTCTTAACATGAAAAAGTGTACATGCCTACTTGAGTGTGCTCCTCTTTTTTTACCGTCAGGTTAAAAACTTGTTCTAACATGCTGTGTACATTTTGATACAAACTTCAGTGTATGTTTTTATATTTGACTTTTAATGAATTTGCTAAGATTCTGAACTATTTTTGTATAGATTACCACAAATGATAATCTTTTTTCATCGGAATTTAAATCTCCACTTTATAACACAATACTAATTCCCTCAGGCACAATCCAATAGTTTCTCCGTGCTACATACCATGCTGCTGCGGAGTACTTTGTCCTGGCTCTTTTTCAATTCGGAGTGCGGTCGCTTTCGTACTTTGCTCGCTTTATCTATGGTAGCCTGGTGTGAAAAACACCTTCCTCTTCCTTTGCCTTTCGTAACTGAAATAACGCTCTAGTGACGTGAAAAACTCTTTCCTTCTAGACCACCCCTTGACCACACCCCCTTTCAGACCCTAACCAATCCCATTTGTTAGGGTTTCACCACAGCCACTCGCCACACCTTTACCACTCCCACTTGCTACGCCTTCACCACTCCCACTTACGAAAACTGTTTAAAGAGAGGGTCTTTTTCTTCCTCCCAGACCATTGAAACTCTACAGCCTTTTTAAAGTCCTGAAGCCATTTGAAGACCCAAGGAAGAAACCATGCTGGCAATGACTCGTCTGAATGCTCGCAGGTGTTTAATCATGACCCCTGAGTACATCCCAGGGGTGTCGGCGGACAAGATGATCTCGCACGAGCCTACGCTGAAGCCTATACCCGAGTTGGTGGCTGAATGTCCCGCGGGTCAGGAGCCCGAGTCTCCGATTCTGGAGATGGAGGGATCAACCCAGACCTTGTCTCCTCTTCCTGATACCCCGGTGAGTCCAACCCCTCCTTCACTCGTGGATGAGAGTACGGTGGACGGGTTGATGTCAAGTTTGATCCTGAAACTGGTGAAAGCTGCATTCAACTATCTGCTCAAACTCCTCGTCAACAAGATCCGGAAAGAGGAATGCTACGGTTGCACAGTTGACCATCCAAGTCAGAGACAGCATGAGTGTTTGGACATCCTTGAAGAAGACTTCTTCGAAAGCAATGCTCGGATGAGAGAGATTAGAGAACGACTCCTTAACCGTAATTTCATTCCAGGCGTCAACCAATTCTTGAACATGTATAACATCCATGTGGAGGAATCGAGAGTCTCAAAAATTGTAGAAACTCTGATGACCAACATACGTTACCCTGATGAGGAGGAGGATGACAACTTTCTGAGCGGAGACTCCTTCAGAAACAACCTTGAGACTCTGGGTAGCTTCTGGGAGTGTGTTGAATAGTTTTCTACATGCCAGTACTACTGTTTTTTATATTTTAACGATACCCAAGAGAAAAAAAAAAACATACAAAAAAAGAAGGAACCTCTTTTTCATAATTGTGATATTAAAAATTTATTTCAGGCCTTCTGAGGCCTTCCTGACCTGGAGAAAAATCACTGACAGGGCTGGATGACATTTGATTAACTGTGATTAAACTCGTCCAAGACGAGGCCACTGTGTTGATATGATATTAAGGCGTCAACTTGTCTGCAGTTTGACGTGTGTCCCAATAAGATCAAGATTGTGTTGTTCAGATATGGATGCAACTGGTTTCCTTAAATTACTGCTGGCCCTGAGTAACGTGGGCATTCTGTGTTGGTTCTGGCTCTCGTGAACATCGAAAATAAATCTCTGTGCACCTGCGTCAGTTTCTCTGTGCCTTAATTAACAGCTGAATTGATACTACACCACTGCATAGTATTACCAGCCTTCACAGGTAAATAAGATCCTGAATTTTTACATAACAATAATAAGAAAAAGTGTACATGTTTTAAAGTTTTTAAAAACATTGTATTTAGTCATGTGTGATTTTTTTTAATTTACACATGTTTTTATGTTGACCCATGTTTTAAAATACTGTTGTTGTGTTTTTTTGTATTTACTCATGTCAGTTTTATACAGTTTTTTCTATATAGCGTTGTTAGTTTTTTTCTATATAGTGTTATTAGTTTCAAAACACAGTTGTTTACTCATACTGATGCTGAATAAAAACTTCAACTAAGTACTTTAGTCCTCATTTGTGTGTCAGCATGTCAGTGAAACACTTGATGAAAAGAGTTTATTACGATCCAGCCCATCCGGGTGGTTTCGGTGGTGGAGAACGACTCCGTTGTGGGCTGCAAGATGAAATGGGTGAGTCAGTCAAGCTGGAAAATGTGAAAGATTTTTTATCCGAACAAGATTCTTATACTCTTCACAAACCAGCCCGGATACATTTTCCGAGAAACAGAGTTTTTGTCTCACGTCCTTTATTCCAATTCCAAGCTGACCTATGTGATATGCAAGCTCTAGCTCAGCATAACGATGGGTATAATTATTTATTAACGGTCATAGATGTATTTTCCAAGAAGGCCTACGTACGGGCCTTGAAGAGAAAAAACTGCTGCCCACCGGTGTATAAACTCAAAGATTACGATGGGTGGGGTGTATTCATTCTTGAATTTCCTCTTATGAACAATCGTTGAACTTTTACCGTACAAGTTTTGGAGCACTTGTGAGGTATTTTCCTTATTGACCTCTATAGGGGTCATTTTAATGCTACTATGATAACTATGATTATAGCTTTTTACCAAGTCCTGTAACACATCGAGGCAGGGCCGGAGTGGGCCCTTTTCTCAGTCCGGGAATTTAATTCAAATTCAGGCCACTCTGATACGGAGGACAAATTTGAGTACATAGAAAAAGATAAAACAAAAACAAAAAAAAAATTCTCTCACAATGCCTTTTATTTTATTTAGATTATGGCATACAATTATTTACGCCCCTTTAACAATGTATAATCGAAATTCAGGCTACAAATAAAGCGTGATGAAGCGTTTGGCAACTCTTTTCATCAAGTGTTTCACTGACATGCTGACACACAAATGAGGACTAAAGTACTTAGTTGAAGTTTTTATTCAGCATCAGTATGAG
The DNA here is from genome assembly GCA_018398805.1 of Hirundichthys speculiger. Classification (NCBI taxonomy): domain Eukaryota; kingdom Metazoa; phylum Chordata; class Actinopteri; order Beloniformes; family Exocoetidae; genus Hirundichthys; species Hirundichthys speculiger. Next base: position 161,513 of record JAGFBZ010002127.1, read on the forward strand.
TAAACAACTGTGTTTTGAAACTAATAACACTATATAGAAAAAAACTAACAACGCTATATAGAAAAAACTGTATAAAACTGACATGAGTAAATACAAAAAAACACAACAACAGTATTTTAAAACATGGGTCAACATAAAAACATGTGTAAATTAAAAAAAATCACACATGACTAAATACAATGTTTTTAAAAACTTTAAAACATGTACACTTTTTCTTATTATTGTTATGTAAAAATTCAGGATCTTATTTACCTGTGAAGGCTGGTAATACTATGCAGTGGTGTAGTATCAATTCAGCTGTTAATTAAGGCACAGAGAAACTAACGCAGGTGCACAGAGATTTATTTTCGATGTTCACGAGAGCCAGAACCAACACAGAATGCCCACGTTACTCAGGGCCAGCAGTAATTTAAGGAAACCAGTTGCATCCATATCTGAACAACACAATCTTGATCTTATTGGGACACACGTCAAACTGCAGACAAGTTGACGCTTAATATCATATCAACACAGTGGCCTCGTCTTGGACGAGTTTAATCACAGTTAATCAAATGTCATCCAGCCCTGTCAGTGATTTTTCTCCAGGTCAGGAAGGCCTCAGAAGGCCTGAAATCAATTTTTAATATCACAATTATGAAAAAGAGGTTCCTTCTTTTTTTGTATGTTTTTTTTTTCTCTTGGGTATCGTTAAAATATAAAAAACAGTAGTACTGGCATGTAGAAAACTATTCAACACACTCCCAGAAGCTACCCAGAGTCTCAAGGTTGTTTCTGAAGGAGTCTCCGCTCAGAAAGTTGTCATCCTCCTCCTCATCAGGGTAACGTATGTTGGTCATCAGAGTTTCTACAATTTTTGAGACTCTCGATTCCTCCACATGGATGTTATACATGTTCAAGAATTGGTTGACGCCTGGAATGAAATTACGGTTAAGGAGTCGTTCTCTAATCTCTCTCATCCGAGCATTGCTTTCGAAGAAGTCTTCTTCAAGGATGTCCAAACACTCATGCTGTCTCTGACTTGGATGGTCAACTGTGCAACCGTAGCATTCCTCTTTCCGGATCTTGTTGACGAGGAGTTTGAGCAGATAGTTGAATGCAGCTTTCACCAGTTTCAGGATCAAACTTGACATCAACCCGTCCACCGTACTCTCATCCACGAGTGAAGGAGGGGTTGGACTCACCGGGGTATCAGGAAGAGGAGACAAGGTCTGGGTTGATCCCTCCATCTCCAGAATCGGAGACTCGGGCTCCTGACCCGCGGGACATTCAGCCACCAACTCGGGTATAGGCTTCAGCGTAGGCTCGTGCGAGATCATCTTGTCCGCCGACACCCCTGGGATGTACTCAGGGGTCATGATTAAACACCTGCGAGCGTTCAGACGAGTCATTGCCAGCATGGTTTCTTCCTTGGGTCTTCAAATGGCTTCAGGACTTTAAAAAGGCTGTAGAGTTTCAATGGTCTGGGAGGAAGAAAAAGACCCTCTCTTTAAACAGTTTTCGTAAGTTGGAGTGGTGAAGGCGTAGCAAGTGGGAGTGGTAAAGGTGTGGCGAGTGGCTGTGGTGAAACCCTAACAAATGGGATTGGTTAGGGTCTGAAAGGGGGTGTGGTCAAGGGGTGGTCTAGAAGGAAAGAGTTTTTCACGTCACTAGAGCGTTATTTCAGTTACGAAAGGCAAAGGAAGAGGAAGGTGTTTTTCACACCAGGCTACCATAGATAAAGCGAGCAAAGTACGAAAGCGACCGCACTCCGAATTGAAAAAGAGCCAGGACAAAGTACTCCGCAGCAGCATGGTATGTAGCACGGAGAAACTATTGGATTGTGCCTGAGGGAATTAGTATTGTGTTATAAAGTGGAGATTTAAATTCCGATGAAAAAAGATTATCATTTGTGGTAATCTATACAAAAATAGTTCAGAATCTTAGCAAATTCATTAAAAGTCAAATATAAAAACATACACTGAAGTTTGTATCAAAATGTACACAGCATGTTAGAACAAGTTTTTAACCTGACGGTAAAAAAAAGAGGAGCACACTCAAGTAGGCATGTACACTTTTTCATGTTAAGAAAAAAGAGGTTTCTTCTCTTTTTTTTGTTGTTGTTGTTTTTTGTTTTTCCCTCTCAGTCATCGGTGGTTCAGAAAGTTGGTTTTTGTGGTGGGTGTGGCTAAGGCGGACCAATGGGACTATCAATGGTTCAGAAAGTTGGTTTTTGTGGTGGGTGTGGCTAAGGCGGACCAATGGGACTATCGATGGTTCAGTAAGTTGGTTTTTGTGGTGGGTGTGGCTAAGGCAGACCAATGGGACTATTGATGGTCCAGAAAGTTGGTTTTTGTGGTGGCTGTGGCTAAGGCGGACCAATGGGACTATCGATGGTTCAGAAAGTTGGTTTTTGTGGTGGGTGTGGCTAAGACGGTCCAATGGAACTGTAGGAAGCGTGGTGATTGGGGGTTGTGAAGCCTTTTTCACAGCAGATAGACTCAACAAGAGTTCATTGATAGCGGTACTGAGACAACGTGAGTGAACAACAGTGTTTTTAAAAACATGAGATTAAAAACTAACAGCAGTGTTTAGAAAAAAACACGAGACAAGTAGGCATGTTAAGAAAAACAGGTTTCAGAAAAAACATTGCTCTGTTCCTGAGGTACTTAGTATTGTCTTATAAGATGAAAGATTAATTTTGATGAAAAAGATTATCATTTGCGGGTAATCTATACAGAAAAATTGTTCAGAATCTTAGCAAATTCATTAAAAGTCAAATATAAAAATCTGTCATTGACAATAGTGTTAAAAACCCTTATGGATAGATACATCCTATTGGTATTGATTGATTCATAGAACATAAACTTGACTGGAGCTTATTCGAACGTGTCTTTAATTCTGTCGTTACAGTAGCAACATTGAAGTATAAAGTGACCACCACCAAGACAAAACAAAAAGTTTGAAAGTACTCTTGTAAATGGTATATATATATATATATATATATATATATATATATATATATATATATATATATATATGTACAGTATTATAAAAACAAAATTATAAACAAAATGTGTGCAAGAAGATGGTATATGGTATATTACAGTGCAATGCAGTACAATGAAAAGTGACTGTGTGATCAAGTGACATATTGAGCTTAGTTTAACTTAAACAACTAAAGTGGAATAGTGTAAACCTTAGTCCAAGTTAAATGTCAAAGGGAGCTGAGAGCTCTCTACCAGCCAGAGGTGACTGGTTAAACAGTTTAATTGCTGTTGGCAGGAATGACTTCCTGTATCTGTCCTTGTGACAGCGAAGCTGAACTATTCTGCTGGAGAAACTGCTCCGCTGTCTGTCCAGTACTGAATTTGTGGGTAATCCACGCTTCAAACAAGATTAAAAACACTGTAACTAAGGAAAAAGGTACTCAAAACGAGTGGAAAAATCTGTCCATGCAGCAAGATAATTTATCTTGGTAAGATTTCTTAAATTAAGATTGTAGAGAACACTTGTTTCTAGATTTAAGAAAGGTATAATTGGTTATTGAATCTTAAAACAAGATTTATTTTGATGAGGAGGAGGAGGAAAAAACGTAAAACATCTTATTTTAAGTGTTAATTGTCTCATTTTAGGATTCTCTCCCTGGTTGAGACAGAAAAGTAAAATATTACTCGATATAATATTATACTGAGACTTAAAATAAAAAAGTAATTATTAAAACAAGAAAAATATCTAACGCTTCTAAATTTAAGTTTTTTTCCTGGTAAGAACCAAATAATTTGCAGTGTGGATGCATCGTATTAACTGATACACTTTAAATGTTTAACACAATAAAACTACCAGTTTGCAATTGGGATAAACAGATCCGTGAGGATGGTCCGTAAAACTGTGACTGTTTACCCAGGAACACAGGCACACAGGAAACAGGGAGGGGGGAGAAGATATTAGTGAATAGTGAGAATTAAAGTGCTTAAAAAATTCTGTGACTAACTGCAATATAGAGCAAGACACCATGTCAGAAATTTAGATTTGTTTTTTTCTTGACTACATAACTCAGCTATGTAATTCAAGATTGGTTATGTAACTCAAACATAACATTTTTTAAATCAGCTCAAGAGAAGATCAGAAACCAAATATGATCCCTACAATGCCACCAAAGTGGGGAGATGGATCATTTAGACAAAGTCATGGGGTCTAAAAGCACCAAACGAATGACTGCAAGCTGGATGCTGCTCATCTTTATAACATGACTGATAGATCAGCCTACAACGCATTTGTCATTTGGAAGGAGATCTTTCTGGTTCAAAAACAAATCTTAAGTTTTCTTTCATTGTAAATCCAGTAGATTTTGATTTTAATTCAGCTGGTCACTTTGACCGTGAAGCTAAGGTTTTCTTGTGTTAATTTATCAACATCACCCCAAAAAGAAAAGTTAAAAAATAGAATAATCACAAAAAAAGTCAATGTCAGATTGAACTATTGTATTTTTAAGATAGGTCTTTCTAATGCACATTTAAAAATGTTTTAACATTCATTTAAAAAAACCAAACAAACAAGTAAATTATTTTTCATTGAATCATGATGTGTGAGAGGTAAAGGATAACTGCACTAAATGTTGATTGAAATCATTAGTGATGGAGTTAATCATAAGATATAAACAGTGTTTATTGGGAGTGTTTAGTTTTTTAGACACTTTTGGAGTATCAAACATGCCCGGGTCAAATAGACCCAGGAACATGATTGATGTTCCTGAGAAACGGACATAACAGGAGGGTTAAATGTCAAAGGGAGCTGAGAGCTCTCTACCAGCCAGAGGTGACTGGTTTAACAGTTTAATTGCTGTTGGTAGGAATGACTTCCTGTATCTGTCCTGAACTAGTCTGTTGGAGAAACTGCTCCACTGTCTGTCCAGTACTGAATTTGTGGGTAATCTATACAAAAATTGTTCAGAATCTTAGCAAATTCACTAAAAGTCAAATATAAAAATCTGTCAGTGTGTGGGGTGGTGGTGGGGGGTAAGAGGAGGAGAGGAGAGGAGAAATAGTTTGTCTGTGTGTGTGTGTGGGGTGTGTGCGTGTGGGTGGGTGGGTGTGGTGGTCGGGGGATTGAAGAGAAAGACATGCAGAAGTACTGAGAGAAAAGATGAGCAGAAGAAACTGGATGGATCATTTTAACTGTTACTTAAATGTTTAACACATGAAACAGGTCAGGTCTCTGAAAAAAAAAACATTGGTCTGTTGCTGAGGTACTTAGTATTGTCTTATAAGAGTGAAGATTTAATTTTGATGAAAAAGATTATCATTTGCCGGTAATCTATACAGAAAAATTGTTCAGAATCTTAGCAAATTCACTAAAAGTCAAATATAAAAATCTGTCAGTGTGTGGGGTGGTGGGGGTAAGAGGAGGAGAGGAGAGGAGAAATAGTTTGTCTGTGTGTCTGTGTGTGTGTGTGTGTGTGTGTGTGTGTGGGTGTGTGCGTGTGGGTGGGTGATTGAAGAGAAAGACATGCAGAAGTACTGAGAGAAAAGATGAGCAGAAGAAACTGGATGGATCATTTTAACTGTTACTTAAATGTGTAACACATGAAACAGGTCAGGTTTCTGAAAAAAAAAAACATTGGTCTGTTGCTGAGGTACTTAGTATTGTCTTATAAGAGTGAAGATTTAATTTTGATGAAAAAGATTATCATTTGCCGGTAATCTATACAGAAAAATTGTTCAGAATCTTAACAAATTCATTAAAAGTCAAATATAAAAACATACACTGAAGTTTGTATCAAAATGTACACAGCACATCAGAATAAAAAAACCATGTGAACTCTCCTCCATGTGAAGCTCTTAATGATATCACAAATTTGTTTTGCACAGCAGTGCAGTGGTTAGCCAGAAGGTTCAGTTGGAACTGTAAAGTGACAAAGTTTTGGGTAAGAGGGGTGGGGTAGGTTTAACACACTAAAACAGATGTGGGGGCAAGATAAGCAATAAAACTGCCCGGAAACAATAAAAGTGCCCGGAAACAGATCTGGTGAGGGTCATAAAGTCATAAAATCATTAAAGGGTCATTAAAGGGTCATAAAGGTCATGAAAGGTCATAAGGTCATGAAAGGTCAAAAAGGGGTAATAAAACTGTCACCTTGATGGAAGGAACTTGGTTAATTCTTCTTATAACATTTCCAGTAAAATCCAGAATACAGTAGATGTTTGGAAACCCTATTCTTGGGAGTGAAGAAGGAGCAAGTGAGCAAGACAGGAGAGAGGTAAAGGGAGAGATGAGGGGAAAGCACTTGAGAAAGTAGAGGTGGCGAGATCAAAGTAAACCATGGAAAAAAGGTACTAAAGTAAGAGACAAACCAAGCAGGAAAAAAAAGAGTTATACACTTTAAGGAGCTTATCGCTCACATGATAATCATCACTCAATTTGATTGGTTAGCAGATAGAAGGTCAAGAAGGCAGCTACTCATGATTATGCCTCCCAGCTTGGCCCGATTCAGCCATTTCTGGCACTGGCTATGGTGTACATCTGTGTTAGTGCCTGTTTGTGTGTGAGCGTCTGTGGCCCTGTACATCGGACCAATTTGAATTTTAGACCTTGAGGATGAGGCCATTGAAACGAAGCACATTTTTGCAAGTCACAAGACTAGTTTGTTTTTCAGCTTAAAGAAACAAATAGGCTGAGGTGAAGGTTGGGTAGATATTCGAACAAGTACAAGGTCTTCGCAAGCACAGAGAAACAAGGATATTTTTGTCCGGGTGAGAAAGACCAATTCAGACAGTTGGGTCAAACTGAGGTTATGTTCAAGTCTCTTTAAGCTATAATAGACTTTACCATCAAACAAGTAAAGTTGTGGCAGTACAGGAGGCAAAATCAGAAGGAAATATTGTCTGTCAGTGGGGTGTTTTTGGAAGAACCTTACCATCTTTTTAGATTGTAAACTACGTCTTTAAATTAGGGATACAAACGATCAACAACGGTATTAAAAGCACTGCGATGTGTTCTGCAGGATGTGCTCATGCTCAGAAAACAGTGCAGACCTCTGATGGTGTCCTTTGGTGAACAACACCAGGATCTTACAAATTACAAAACTGCCAAAATATGGAAGCCTGGTCAGCGTCTTCAGTCCTAACTTGTTCCTGGATCTGCTCTGGTCTGACTGGGAGGCAACAATTCACGGGTTGGGGTCATCTTATCTGAATGCTGTAACTGCTTGATTGGCAAAAAAAAATCCAGAATGTCCTGCATATTTTGCAGTTCATTTGCATCTTTTAATGCTTGTCTTAAAATTCCCCAAATAAGTAAGTTACACACATTCACACTTTCGGCTACCTGAAAGTCCTAATTAGTTGGTGCGCTCCCAGTAAACACGCTATGGTTGTCTATTGTTTAACTGGCAAGCAAGCCATTTAAGACAATCTCTGCTTTTTTCTCAGGGGTTTAACTGAGGCCAAATCACGCTTTTTATACAAGAGTTAATTCGAGAGGTAGAGCCGTTTGTGCACGTCCACATGTGACCTGGTGGACGAGAATTGATGCCATTTGTACGCGCTCTTGTACGCGCCGATATGCGAGTTGCGAGTAGCGGGTTGTTACACCCTGCTACCTGCAATCCTAAACCCGCGATCACAAGATACCGAGTTTGTGGAAAGTGCAAAGACACGCCCATTGCCACACCTACAAAGTGAGTAAGGGAGTCGACATAATAGGTAGCGGCTTCAGCGAGCGGAAGATTGCATTAGCAGTTAGTGGAGGTTCCTATACTCGCAATTTGCGGGTAGTGGCTAGTGGTAACTGGTAAAGGGAAATGTACGATCTGGGCCAATGCTCCTTACAATGCTGTCAAGCAAAATATTTTCTTGAAATGACCCACTATGGCAATACCTACTTCAACAGAAATTTGGAGAACATTTGCAAATTTGCTGGTGTCAGTTGAAAGACGTCCTCAATATAACAACATCCTCTCAAATGTGCACAATGTAGTTACAAAACTTGGCAGGTGTGGAGTTCATGGCAGAGGTCAAAGACGGTTGTGATCAGATCTCTGAATACGGAGAAAATGAGCCTGAAGTAGAGGAACAAGTCATCACCTCCTCGAATGTATATCCTAGAACCACACCTTTTTTTTTTTTTGGATTAATGTATTCGCAAGTTGTCACTTAACCTATTTGTGCCTTGGTTGTAATAATTTAGTATTTACTGGTATTGTTTTAACCCCGCTTTCGTATGTGCGCAAGTGTGTCATCATGGTAGAATATGGTTGGAGAGTCTGCACAAAGGTGGCTTTGAGTATTGAACAGCTGTATCCCAAAATGTATAATCACAAAACAAATCAGAGAGAGTGCTCATGGGAAATTCTTTGGCTTCATGGCTCTTGTGATGCTATTGTAAGGCATGTAGGGTTTTTTTTAACCAGTCTATCCTTAAAGGAAGTTCATCTGCAATGTCTTCTTTTTTTAGCTGAATGATGAAATACAGTTTTCTGAGCTGCTGTACAAATATCTCGTACAAAAACTTTTAAAATCTTATATATCAAGTATCAAGTATCAAGTCAATTTTATTGTCAGATATGCTATACATGCTCGATGTGCAGCATACATGAAATTTCAGTCCTCTCGGGCCCACGGTGCAACAGGGTAATAAGTAATAATAATTTATAAGTGAAAAACTAAACAAGCAGGACCTACGACATAAGTACTCAATCTTTTTGTTATGTTTGTTTTTGGCAAACTTATAAGCATCAGTTGGTCTAGGAGAAAAGCATGTCTCTTACTTTTACACAGACTGAAAGCATGAAAGAAAGGGGATAAAATGGAGGGAAACTATTTTTGAACAGGAAACAAGGTTTCTTTCTATTTCCAGTCTTGATGGTATCTTTACTACATTGTACTATCTGAAAAAGCTTTTAACTGTCCACAAGTGTTCCATGACTAAAACAATTTATTCAAAGCACTTGGAGAAGAGAATAGCACAAATAGCGCTGCATGCATGTCTGTATGTTTGTCTGTTTTTGTGCGTGTGCGTGTGCTTGTGCATGTACGTGTGTGTGTGTTTGGCTTGCAGGGAGGGGAGGCGCAGGTGGTGGGTTACAGGCATAGGAGGTCTTTAGAGGCTCTTTTCAAACCACCAGGGACAAAGAGAGGGACATTTTTACCACTCCTTTTATCTTGTTACCATTCACCCTTTTCTCACACTCTTACCCTCCTCCACTTTTTCATTTTTCCTTTTTCTTTTTTCATTCACTCCCTCCTGCTCGGACTCGCTCTCTGCACAAATTGTATACTTCTACCTCCATCTAGTGGCAAATCCTGTGAAGGACACTTTTCACTCAGCTCATATTGTCTCCTAAAGATTACCATCCTAGAAATGTATGTTTTTGCATCTTTGAGTAAATCAACATGACCAGAGTTTTTTTATTGTTACTATTGTGCATTACTCACCCTCTTAAAACAACCGGAACTTGGCAAAATTGTTGTTGCTCTGTTTTTAAAAATGTAATTACTTCTTTCTTTTACCTCATATTTTTTTTAAATCGGAGTGAAAAGATCAGTTATAAAACCTGTGCAGAGACCAATAATCTGGTCATTTTTAAAAGTCTAGAATGGACAGTGAACCTGCCAGTGCAGTCGCTCATCCTCCACGTCAAAAGGAGTCAGCTGAGGGTGAGGGTTGGACATCTGGTTAGGATGTCTCCTGGGGAAGTGTTTTTGGCACTGGGAGAAGGTCCTGACGCAAACCCAGGACACGCTGGAGAGATTATATCTCTCTGCTGGCCCAGGAATACTGGAATTATAATTGGCATCAAAGTAAAGATAACAAGGGTGTAAAAATAAGTATATGTGTGAGGATAAGCAGTGACCTTGAAACATGATGAAAAACTGTTTGACTTATAGAGAAATGAATCTCTCTATTGAAAATTGAAAATGGTAAATCCAAAATAAATGCACAATAGTTCTGTGGAAAATCTCAAATTATGTAACAACATCTGGATTGAACCTTGTAATAATAATTGTAATATTAATTAGGATCATGGTTTAACATCAGCTTAGTCAAATGGCTCAATATAACTGAACTAAGGCAGAAAAAAGAGGCTTCAAATGCACTCTATACGAAATCTAGGGGTGATGTCTCAGAGGGTTTGTCCAGTTCTTATACAGTTTATGGTAAAGATCAAAGCATTACTTAAGCATTTGTCACATGACATTTGGGGGTATATATAGGACTCACAACATAAGTAACAAACCTCTCTAAACTGTTCACTGTGGTATATTCAGGAGAGTTTGTTTCATCTCATGAAAGCAGTTCTTCAGCTAATCCACTTTTTTTGAACATACAGGCCTCGATCGTACACTTCCTGCTACCCGCATGTCGGCGCGTATACAAGAACACGTCCAAATGGCATCAATGTGTGTCCACCAGGAAGAGGAGGAAGCTCTACAGCAGAATCCCAGACGAGCTGTGCACGAGAGCTGCTCCGATCTGAAAACTCCTCAACCCTGACAAAAACAACTTGCTTCAGTCCACTGAACATTTTTTTATGCACAAGAACCATTTTTTTCTGGTCTATGTTAACTTTATTTCATGGAAATGAGGGACTTCAAACCTCTTCAACTTAATAAATGTGAGTGTTTTCTCAGCAGATGCTGATGGCTCTGAAAGCACGGGATGACATCGGTCTGGTTCATACCTAGATTCCAACCAGACAACACAATGCTGGTAAACCATCCGTTACAACCCATCAGAGTAAAGCTGATAGGTTTTGGTCTAAAGAGAGAGAGAACGGTGTAATCTTTGCTGACAAGCCCTCAGAGGTTCTGCTGCACCTTCCCTCCTTGGATAAAGGTGTAGATTTGTGGTCTCTTGGCTGTGTTCTGGCATTTTTGTACCTTGGCGATGAGCTGTATCCACATCAGTGTGATTATGAGGCCATGAGGATGAATATGCAGTTGAATGGTACTCCTGAGAAGAATTTCCTGGATACTGTATTAAATTCAGATTGATTTTTTTCTCTTTTTTTGATCTTGTGTTTTCTGAAATCCCCAGTGCAGTACACGCTGGAAACAGAAGAGGAGATTGTACAATATTGTCATTATTCTCTGGATGACCTGCTGATGCGGCAGCCAGATAAAATGGTCCCTATTATGTGTGAAGACACTCATCGGCCTCCTCAAGCAGATGTTAGCGGTGAATCCAGGAAACCAAATCACTGCAGGTGAAGCTCTCTGTCATAATATTCGGACTTTGAAACACCCTCCTGCTGTCTGTAGTCTCATTTATTTGATCAGTGCAGAGGAAATAATGAAAGCGTCCCAATTCGAGGAAACAAACAGCAGTTCTGGGACTTTGAAGAGAAAAACAGCAGAACGTCTGGACACCATGGCTGCAGAGATCACAAACAAGCAAAAGCAGCCAGCTTGAGCAGTGAAACCACCAATGATGTGACTGAGAGTCGCAGCTCACATTAAAAAAGGAAACACAGCTCCTGGAACCTCTGAAAAGCTGGCGGTTAGAAACAAAACAAATGAAGCCAGCGCCAGTGAAGAGGAAGCGACATCTATACCACGTACTGGCACAAAAGGCCAGCAGGGAATCTCTAAAGATCTGGTTGTTAGACACAGCACATATGAAGTCACTTCCTGTGAAGAGAAAATAACATCAACAGCAAGAGACCTGTGAGAAAAGACCAACAGGGGGAACCTTGATTTAGCTCACGGAGTAAATCAGTGTAGGTGAAGTTAAACCTGTCGAGAAACATCTCCGAGGGATATGCAAATTCTTCTCGAGGTAGTTCCAACTCCTTCACATCCAGCAGAAGACAGATAAATGAAGGTAAACAAAGATAAATTAAGACATTCAACTCCATCAGCACCACACAGTTAGACGATAAACTGCCTTTCTGCAAACATTTTTGCATTTGAAAAAACATCCACGCTCTCCAGAGTTGAACATTAAATTTTTTTTTTTATTATATATTCAGGGCAGCAGTTTGAATCCCTGCTGGATTCTTCCCATGTCTGCGTGGGTTCTCTCCGGATGCTCCGGATGCTTCCTCCCAGCCTCCAAAAAGGCTTTTTGGTGATTCTGAATGATTTTTAGCGGTGAGCGTGCACGGTTGCTTGTCTCTGTGATCGACTGAAGACCTGCCCAAGTGTACCGTGATGGTGGGTTTTAAAAAAAAATTAATCTAAATCTTTAAATTTCAGTCAGTTGTGCAAAGTTTCTTGTGGAAATATATGTTTTATTTGCATATTTCCAGCAATATCCAATAAAATATGAATGGATTTATATATTATATTTGATATGAAAGTCTAGATTTGTGAAACAAAAACTTATGATCAACCACAACACAGATTCATATTATAGAGCAAAGATGTCTCTATATACTGGTGATAATCATGAGATTATAATCAGAGTATCGTTGAGATTAGAATAGGATATATTTATTAACGGTGTGAAGTATTTTATGTTGAAATAATTTTACAGTGCTGGAATTTTTTTTTTTTTAATTCTTTGCTGAGGCCTTGCTGATTGTGTAATCTGTGTTACAGTGACCTGACCAGCTCAGAGCTGATTGTTTTTGCTCTGCCAAGTCCTGTGCCAGCTTGTCTTCAGCTCTGTCCGATACTTTCCTCCTTAAAAGCTTTGCTCATCCTGTGCTCTCGGTCACACTCTGGCAGTGCGTAAGGCTGCCTCATGATCTTGGATCTGTGCCCGTTATTTGCATTGAATAAACATGAAAAGATAATTTGTTATCTCTTAATTTCTGTCACACCATTTTTGTGCAGTTCTGCGCTTTTATTTTCTCTGAAATACATTGAGAGATGCCAGTCTCTCACGTTATAATAGAGTCATTTTGGTCCATTCTTCTTTAGGGTATTGCTTCAGTTCATCAAGGTTTAAGAGGTTTATCTGCTTGTGCGCAGGTCTCTTAAGGGCCAATCACAGCATTTCAATTCAGATGAAGTTTGTACTTGGACCAAACTATCACAAAAATGTGATTCTTCTATGATTTTTTCATGCTGCAAAACACAGCATCACCCCTCCACCACTGTGCTTGACAGTGGGTATGGTGTTCATATATATAAAAAACCTTAACACTAAGACCCTCTGCAATCACATGAATTTAATTTAATAAATACTAAAAGAAGAAGTACTAATTTTTGAATGACTGTAAGCAAGTAATTGGTGCATCTCCCAAGTATATATGGCAGCTATGTTAATTGGGGATCTTTACAATGCACATAATGTTATAGTACTAAGACATATTAAATTCAGTGTTTTAAATAAGCTTCTCCATATATTTACTGAAATAAGGTGAAAAGCTAAGGAAGAAGAGGATTAAACAATGACCAAATACATTCATCCCGAAGAATTATTAAGACTGCATTTAGTAAAGTGAAGAATCATTACTTTTTATTAGGGCTGGGCAAGATAATGCGTTATTATTGATTAATTCATTAATTTATTAATGCTGACATTTATTTTATCGCACATTAACACATGTTGCTCACATGCTTTTGTTCTGAAAAGTCAGTTGCTAGCCGCTGCGGAAGTGGAAGAGAATTGGTGGAAAAAAATTAGATAGAATTCCTGTATAAACATGAACTTTACTTTCTAGTACTTTCTTTACTTTCTAAATAAAGGAAATTTCAATACTGAATTTTTAAATGCTGCTCCCTGTTAAAGGTTTCTGATGTTACCTTGGAAATTGCCTGTTTTAATGTTATGATTGTGGCTCAGGATTTTGTTGT
>JAGFBZ010002128.1:0-28579 GCA_018398805.1 Hirundichthys speculiger
GTCTACATGAATAAATGCATTGAGTTGCTGCCATGTGATTGGCTGATTAGAAATTTGTGTTAATGAGCAGTTGGACAGGTGGACCTAATAAAGTGGGCCGGTGAGTGTAAGTGACACCTCTCACCATGTCTGAATCATGAATCTGTGATCGACCTCACAGTCTGCTTCAGAAAGCCCCAAATACGTACATACTAGGATTAGTTACACCTGGTTTGTCATTTCTGTGCCAAAAAAAATGACCTCAGTAGAATAGGTCAAACCCAGCTTCCTTGAAAATCCAAGTTCTCCACAATCCAGAACAACTCCTTCAGATCTTTATTATTATTTACTGCCTTCATGGTGCAGTTTTAAAGAGTTTCTTCTTGTAACATGATGTGTTTCACCTACCTCTGGGTCATCCTGTGCAATGGTTTCAAGCGGTGTCGCACGTGCTTCACGGTGCTGAAATTGCAATGAATAAAACTTTTATTAAAAACAAAAAAGGAAACACTAAGCTAACTTGAAACAACAGTATTGCAAAAACATTGTAAAAGCTTCAGATGAAATAAAACATCCAATTATCAAACTAGGACATCAGTATGAGAAATGCTAGAACTCATTCTTGCAAAAAGAAATGTAAAACAAATACATTTAAGAAAAACTGGTTCATAAAATTATGGATAACCTGTTGATTATCCAATAGTGCTATAATTTGAACATATTAAAATAATGCATCTGTCAAGTGTAAAGGTAATGCTGGCAGTCTTTGGCATCAAACTAAAATCATTTTTTCTTTGAAGGTTGGAGAACATAAAATATATCAGAAACTGTTAAGAGATAAAATCTTAAATATGAATCCAGATCCAAATCAGAGGCCATGAAGTCTCCTCTTTTTCTGTATATTGACAGCAGTTTGTTTGACATCTGTGGTTGACTTCTATAAACTATAACAAGATGGCAGCCACATGACGGAGATACAATCCATACAATCATTTACGTGGGATGATATTTTTAAATCTTAGCTCTCAGGACTAAAATTAATTACCATTTTCCTGCAAACACATTTTATGTTCTGGCTCAAAACTGGTTTGATTCATGTTGTTTTGGTCCCTAAAGAAAACTTACACTCCTTACAGCCTAATAACAGCCTCTTCCCAGTGTTCCTTTGGGTTTTTAAGTCTTTATTTTCTTTGTCTTTTCTGTCAGCAGGAGGCAGAAGGAACTCAATGGTGTTTTCAGGGGGAACCAGGCATTACCGTAAACCATGTTGCACAATACAACGTTGATGAAAGGCTGTTTATGAATGAATTTTACCACTCTTGTCGACTGTTATCATTTATGTTTGTGTCAAATAACATTTGCCAAAATTGTAAATCAGCTTACCTTTACATCATCCTTGGGATCATTTCCTGGTTCTGGTGCCTAAAATGTGGACATCACAGTTAGTAAGTTATTGAAAATAAATAAAAACTGTAGTTTAGTACCAAATGCAATGCATGTTGTGTTATACAAATGCACTTTAAAGTAAATCTTTTATTATTGTGAAAACTGAATTCCTTTATCTCCAAGTAAAATTGAAATATTATCAATGCCATCATAGAAAGACTGAAGGACAAATAAACACTCAGATGACCAGAGATCCCAGTTGTTACATAAGTCTTTTTACATTAAAATGTCTTTTTAATCGATTTTTATCCACTAGGTGGCAGCACCAGTCACAATATGTTGCATTTGGGGCTTTTTGCAGACACATCCACTTCTGGTAAAGAAAGAAATAGGCCAAAACAAGCGATACAGATCATTCATTTTGCATCATTTTCTGCTTTCAGAACCATGGTGTGCTACTGCAATACAGTCTAGATAGCACAGATCCAACGGCGAAAGACCAGAAAGACACAGATCTACAAAGCGTCAACAGATGTGAATTAATGAATCCTATAATGTCTAGTTTGTCATGAACTCAGATAGGCTCCGTTTGAATTACAGATCATGTTTTATCACAGTGACTCGAACAGTCCAACATCACTGAGAAAATTTAGTGAACAAGGGTTCATTTACTTTCTCGCACAAAGAGCTGTTGGTCGTGGTGGAGTTGACCGTCGTGGTGGAGTTGACCGTCGTGGTGGAGTTGACCGTCATGTTACAGCCCTCCATCTGTTTAAGGTCGCCTGATTCATCCTGAAAGTTTTAGAAAGATTTATTTTAGTCCAGGGATGTAAACGCATTTGTAGTTCATCTTAGAGAAGCTTTCATAGCAGCTGATATTAACATTTCTAGAAACAACGCCAAAGATTTATTAAATTCATCATAATTCATGCTCCACACTTCATTCAAATTAAAATTAAAATTACAAATGTTCAAGCTGTGTTATTCTGAGAGTAAGAACAAACACTGGAGTATGTAGAAGCAGGAATATGCAGCAATAACTGAGATTTTCTTCTGTTATAATAACTAAATAGCTCATTTGTCAAATGAGGTTTTTAGTTATTAAATCCCACTGAAACAGGTTGATATTGGGAGATTTCACGGTGATTTCTGGATATAGATTTCAGGAGTATCTTTCTTTCTCATTTTGTGAATTTGATATTAAACTGAAATGAAGGATTACAATCACGCAAGTGAGAGGACATGATTAAATTAGATCGCTTTAAACTGACTGATTATACCTGTTAGAAATGAAAAATGACTTCAGCTTATCAAGAGATAAACAAATTAAAGTAAATTGATCACAATTTAATTCAAATGTAAGAGGTTCAAATTTGATCTAAAATGTAATCAGGGAGATTGATATTTAAATCCAAAACTCACATAAACACAATTTAACAATGTCAAAGAGAAATTTAGTCCACATATGACAACATAATTAAAGATTCTTAACTTTTTTATTTTTTATTTTTACTGCCAAAAGCAGGTGGTTTAACTTCACAACCAAAGCTCTTTATCAGAATAGATGTTCATTGTTGTTTTTTTCAATTGAAGATTCATTTGTTATTATTTTGCAAGAAAATTTGCAACAAAATTCTTGGGAAAAACTATTATTGCAGTGAAGCAGTCTCAGGACGTTTACTGTTCTTCTGACATAGGTCATATGACCTTGGGCCTTGCCTTAAGCCTTTTTTAAATTTCCTAAGACATAAGGAAGTCACTTCAAAGTTTTTCTTAACTAGGGTGGACTTGAGTTCATGTGTGGACCGTCATAGCTCTTTTGTAACACTGAGCTCCAGGAACCAATATATTTGTGGATCTTAACCACTTTCTAAAATCCAAAATAAAGCTCTTTAGTTTGTCAAAATAGCCGTCTCAAAGCTCTTGATTATACTCTGGCATGTAAATACCAGCTGTGGTGGTTAGTTTCTTACCTGGCCCACATCGGAGTCTGATGCAGCTGGAAAGCCAAGAGGGTTTTTCAGAGCGTTCCATATACCTAGATCATCCTATATTTGAAATATAATACATGATGTTTGTTAAAGGTCTTCACATTCAATTTTCCCTTCCAAGCTCTGAAGAAGATATACAAATAAAATATATACACACTATACATCACTGTGTCTGGAATCATGACCTCAAAATCAATATTTTTGCTGTGATGTCCAAATACAATATAATGAGCTCAATTAATCCCACAATGCATCATGAATAGTGGAAAACTGACCTGTTAAATTTAATCTATGTGACAGCAGTGAATGGCATCAACAAAAATAACACTAGTTGTATCTGAAAATTCAGCTTAATGATGAGTTGCTTCATTGTTTCCTCCACAGAACTCCCCAACATCGTTTTAAGTTACCAAAATAATTCTGAATGGGCTGCCGGTCCGATAACTACGACCTCCAATATCCATAATCTCACTAAGAATTTTTCATGAAACTTGGGAGCATAGTCCTCACAGTCTTGTTGGGACTGGTTTTGTTCCAGTGCCATGAGTCCAAACAACAGGTGAACCTGGGGTGAGGGCCAGCTAGGAGGGAGTGGGGAGCAGGGGCAGCTGTCTTGATGCAGACGTCCAAGGTTTGAAGTCTGACCAAAACCCAATACTGATCTAATTCAACTGATTTGTGATAGACAAACAACCACACCCCCAGTTCTTGCAATCATCAGGTGAACACGTAAACTCCACAGAGAAAGCCCCCTGCTGGGATTTGAACCAGAAACCTTCTTGCTGAGAGACACCAGTACTAACCACCAAGCCAGAACAACTCCTTCTGGTCTGTATTATTTACTGCCTTCATTGTGCAGTTTTAAAGAGTTTCTTCTTGTAACATGATGTATTTCACCTACCTGTGCGTCATCCTGTGTCACGGCTTCAAGCGGTATCGCAGGTGCTTCACGGCGCTGAAATTGCAATAAAGCTTCAGTTGAAAACACAAAGGGAACCCTAAACTAACTTGAAACAACAGTATTTGTTTTACCCTTTCATGCATGAAAGGATACATTGTAGAGGAAGCACCATAAAACCATTAGAAATAAAAATGTGAAACTACATGAGACAGTTTTCATGCAGTAGTCCCGTATTGTGAACATATTAAAAGAATGCATCTGTGAAATGTAAAGCTAATGCTGGCAGTCTCTGGCATCAAGGCATCAAAAATCAATATAAGTCAGAAATTATCTTGAAATAAAAGCAATTAAAACTGTCAAGTTTTAGTTAAACCTGCAGCAATTACATAACTCTTATTAATGCTGCAGGAGTCAAGTCCATCAAAGTACTGGAACGTAAACTGGCCTTCTGTGTAATCCTGTTTAATCTGATCTCTGCTTCTAACACACATTTTCACATAAATATCTTAAATATGAATCCAAATCCAAATCAGTGGCCACAAAGTCTCCTCTTTTTCTGTGAACTGACAGTCGTTTGTTTGACATCTACTGTTGACTTCTATGAACTATAACAAGATGGCAGCGACATGACAGAGATGCTATGATGGAAATATGTGTGTGTCGTACGACCTAATAACAGCCTCTTCCCAGTGTTCCTTTGGATTTTTAGTAGTGTCATGACACATTCTTGCTAAAAAAGGAATATAAAGGAAGTATATTTACACTCCTTACAACCTGTTAACAGACTGGTTTGTTTTTGTCTTTACCTTTTTGTCAGCAGGAGGTGGAGGAAACCCGAGACTGTTTTCAATTGGAACCCAGGTACCGTCCCACTGATGGAGAAGTAAAACCAGCATCATTTAATAAGATGAAAGGCTGTTTATAAATTAATCTCTTCGCCCTTGTCAATTGCCAAATCACCTGAAAAAACATATATTTGTGTCAAATAGGATTTGCCAAAATTGTAAAATAATCTTACCTTGACATCATCCCTGGGATCCTTTCCTGGTTCTGGCACCTAAAATGTGGACATCACAGTTTAAGGCACTTCACTCTCACCCACTTTTTGCAATAGTGTGTTTGTTTATCCTGCAAGGACATCAACTTTGGACTTCAAACAAAGCAGCAAAATAGTCAAACAACGAGTAAAAGAGACCACTAGGAAATTAAAGAAATACTTGATTATACGTTTCATACACTACATGTTACTAACTTGGTCTAACTGTACTCAACTTTTTATTTGGTTCTTTTGCTGTCCTTTTTTGGTAAATAATAATAATAAAAAAAAAAAGCTAAACAAGCTGTTTAAAAAAAACATTTAAATTGATGAAATTTGAACACCTTTCATATAGATTTTGTGGAATTTTTTTTTTTTTTCAATTGAAAAAACTGAATTGAAGTAAAACACAGATATTATTAAAAGAATATAGAAACGGTAAAGGACAAATAAAGACTTGATAAAACAAGCTGATCAATGTGCAGGTGCTGAAAGATGAGCAGCGATCTTTGGTGGCACATAAGTCTTTTAACATTAAAATGTCTTTTTAATCGAGGATACGAGAGAACCACGAAAATGCTGTTATTAACCACTAGGTGGCAGCACCAGTCTTAACGCGCTGCATTTGAGGCTTTTTGCAGACACAATCACTTCTGGTAAAGAAAGAAATAGGTCAAACCAAGTGATACAGATCATTCATTTTATGTTATTTTCTACTGTCAAACAACCATGGTGTGCTACTGCAATGCTGGGGAGTGTACGTGACATCGATCCAAAGCAAAGAAGCTACACATTGATGGCTAACATGACATGAGAAAAGATTTCTCTGTGCAGAGAAAATGGAAGGAAGTGATTTGGTGTGAGGGTAGGGGCAAAACATATTAACGTCAATGTGTTGAACCTCACGAGAAATTCCAGGCCATGTTCCAGTCCTCTCCACTAGGAACAGGTTAGCACTGTTGGCTACACGACTGGAGGAAGCAACCAGCAGGGGGACGATCAGAAAGACACAGATCTGTAAAGCCTCAACGGATTTCAATTTACGAATCTGTCGATGGCCACACCAAGACTTTGAACGCTGCCACCTCACATGTCTTGTTCATCTTGAACTCAGATAGGCTCTGTTTGAATTACAGATCATGTTTCACCCCAATAACTCAAACAGTCCACTATCACTGAGAAAATTTAGTGAACAAGGGTTTATTTACTGTCTTCCACAAAGAGCTGTTCGTTGTGGTAGAGTTGACCGTCATGTTGCTGCCCTCCATCGCTGTAAAGATGCCTGGTTCATCCTGAAAGTTTTAGAAAGGTTTATTTTAGTCCAGGATGTAAAAGTATTTGTAGTTTATCTTAGATTAGCTTTAATGGCAGCTGATATGAACATTTCTAGAAACAATGCCAAAGAATGATTAAATTAGTCATACTTCATGCTTCACACTTCATTCAAATAAAAAAATAGAATTAAAAATATTCAAGCTGTGTTATTTGCGACCAAGAACAAACACTGGAGTATATGTAGAACCAGGAATATGCAGCAATAACTGAAATTCTGTGCTGATGTTATAACTAAAGCACTACAGCAGTACAAGTCCTCTAAAATAAAAATAAACTGTCCTTCTGCACGTGCTTCGCGATGCTGAAATTGCAGTGGATAAAGCTTGAATTAAACAAAACAAAACCTAGCTAACGTGTGTTTGTGTTGCTCCTTGATGCATGAAAAGATAAAACAAACAGGATCTTTTTTCCTTCCAGCTGTTCCCTTCAGGTGTCACCACAGTGAATCATCTCCCTCCATCTAACTCTATCCTCTGCATCCTCTTCTCTCACACCAACTAATCAGTGCCAAAGTCTCTAAACCATTCAACATCACAGGTCTCACCACCGTCTTGTACACCTTTCCTTTCATTCTTGCTGATACTCTTATCCAACCTGCTTGCACATGTTTCTTCACCTCTTTTCCAGACTCTCAGTTGCTCCCTGTAGCCCAGGGGTCTCAAACTCATTCCTGAAAGGGCCGTGTGGCTGCAGGTTTTTATTCCAACCATGCAGAAACACAGCTGAGTTGTTTTAGTCAATCAACTAGTTGTCTTCACTGAAGGTCTGAACCAGTTCAGTTGATTGAGGTAATAACGGAGGTAATAACATTGTGGCCAATGGGGCCAAAAATTTTGTTTCTCAATATCTCCGTTAATTATTGCCCAAAACTCTATCAAATTTCAAAGGCTGATCCAGATCTGATCCAGAATGCGGATTTTATCACAATCTGTAAATTGTTATAAGGGGGAACTGTTGTGCTTGTGCTTTTCTAATTATCACTGAAATAGGATGATATTAGGATATTTTTATTCACTTCTGGAGGGTCATTTCAGAAAATGTGATTATTTTTAATTTTATTTTACTTTATCTATTGTGGTTTATTTTAAATTGAAATAATCAAGAATTACAGTCACACAAAGGAGGAGGAAACATTGCTTTGGAAATGTATATAATAATAATACATGTTATCTACTAAAAAAAATCATTTGAGTTTTTGTTTAGGAAAGGAATAAATTTCAGTAATTGGATCATAGAATGATTTGAATCTCTGAGATTATAAATAACATTTAATATAACCATTATTTAGAAATCTCAGAGGAATAAATTATGCATGCAGAAAAATATAGTAAAAGACGAATTTTTTAAAAAAAAAGAGAGTTTTCTTTACCGATGACAAGTCTACTCCTTTCTCTGTGCACTCAAAAAAGTGATTGAGGTGGGTTGTCCACTGTATATTAATTTTATGTGTTCAGTTTACTTAAAATACATGTCTTTGTTAAGTTGAAATATTTTTTTCTAATAAAGTCCATGTAATTGTGTCTTTCGTTATTTGTACAAAATAATTATGTGTTGGTTAAACACAAACCATTTAATTAAAGTGAATTATGATTGAAATACTTATTCCACCCAGAAGGTGGCAGTAAGAAGAAAATTCAAATGCTTCAGACTACGCATGCACCAACTGTCAGCTTCCTTGGTTTTGGCGGTGAAGTTGCCCGCAGATTGTCTTCGTTTTCTGACTTGCGAGGTAGGAGGACTTTTTTTATCCATACCTATCGTAGTATTTTCATATTGAACATGATTTGATTGTGTATTTGTGATACAACACTTGTGTTTCAATTAAAACAAAGCACCAGTGGCATTTGCCAAGGGTAAATTGTCACAAACAATGGGAGCCTCTAGTGTTATGTTGTAAGGAGCAGTAGAGCCCTTGTGTTGAGCTGGGAAGCGGGTGTTTGTGGCGGCGGATGCTAACCGCTACCGCTAGCCGAAGTTAGCATCGAGCTAGCGGTAGCGGATGCTAACCGCTACCGCTAGCCGAAGTTAGCATCGAGCTGGCGCATGACCACCGCTCTATACTCGTTACCAGTCGAGGCTTAGTTGTCAGTGACGGCTGTATATCGGTCTGTGGCTCCAGGGCTTCACTCTGCCACTCACCGCTAAGCTCAAAATTCAAATTATGTGAACTCAAAGTTCAAAGTGCTTGAACTTTGACTTCATTCTCGATATCTGCGTGGCATTTGTTTTCCCCTTTGGCCTGGCTGCTATGGCCCCCGCGCATGCACAGATGTGTTCAGTGGCCCGAATGCCCGAATAAACTATATACACCTTTTCAACTTGAAAATTGTGGACATGCGCCCCCTAGTGGCCCCGCCCCGCCATAACTGGAGGGTGCGGTGCTCCACCAACTAACCCAAACACAGCAGCGTGGAGCATTTGTTACGGATAACGCAGACATGTCTTGGATTGATGATGTTAGGCAGTGGCCTCCAGTTACAGATGAAGGTAGTTTATCGCTGTTTTTAATGATTGGTTATGGAAATAGCATGATCTATTCCCATAATCAAACACTAAAAACTGTGAAACGCTGCAACGTTGCAACGCTGGCTATAACTAACGTCAACAAGCCATAAAGATTATGCTACTGTAACGTTAACGCTAGCGGTAAATTAGGCTATGTGTTAATGTTATATTTAATTTATTTTATCATTCTCCTAAGTCACTCATTCATTCATTCATTCATTCATTTATAGGCTTGTGCTAGCGCCGAGGGCTACAGTAGCGTCATACTGCTGTTCTTTCGGCCAGAATCGTCCGGGACTCTCAGCGAGACTATGAATAGTACGAGATTGAATGTTAACGAAAACTCACTCGGCTGTATTCATTTGGAACAAAGTCCTTTCTGTTGATATTTTTCACCCATGTCTTCCTAACTTCTTGTTCTGCAAACAAAGCAGTCTTCGTGCAGTAAAGGCTTGTGTATTTCACATACTTTCTTCTTCCATTGTTGAATTTTCACGCCATTGTTGGCACAGTTTATGGCGGAACATGTATTCCCACTCGACCGACTCGACATTATAAAAATATATATTTGTAGAAAGACAAAAACACTGGTTAATCTGCGAAATCTGTGAAATCGTCGCTCTGTGTCGCTCTGTAGCACCCTCCAGCAATGGCGGACGGGGTACTTCTGGGGGGCTGGCCCGAAAAGGTCTATAACATACCATGATCTCAGTAGGAAGAGTTATGCTGGCGAAATGTCAATAGTAAGATCGGACTATCAGGATTGTGAATAATATATGTATATTTTTTTCAGACTCTACCTTTTTAAATTTAATGTTATATAAAACTAATGTTTAATGTTGAAATTGAGTGTGCTTCTTTTTTCACTCACTGAAGAGTTAATTCTAATTGGACCCTCTCGCATTTGCAGGTGAACATTCTGAACATTTCTGAAGACGTGACTGGCAACAGAGTTACATGTAAGTATAATTACCTTAACTGTTAACTAACATTACTGTTTTTGTGTTTTACTTCTATTTATTTATTTTTACAATGCTTTGCTAAGGAGCTTTAGGCTTATTCTTAAAGTGTGACACAGACAGTCCCAAGGAGGAGCTATTGTGGTCTTGAAATGTAGGGTGGTCATTGAAGATTAGAAGTAGCTATTACCACAGTTCACCATTGGTGTGGATTTAATTTTGAGTTGCACAAATCAGGTATCAACTGAGTTGAACATAACAACAAACAAACAATATACCTCTACAGTTCATTTACTCAGTAAGTGAAGTTTCCCACATCACTGAGTTGCATTTGCTGTGAATTTGTGATTTAAGGCCCAACTATGATATTGTATCACACTTTCTCTGATGTTTTACTATGCTTTGTACAGATAAAGTCAGTAGATCTTTTGTCAAAAGAAGTTTGTTCATATTCTTTCAAAGAAGAATAAGCAAATTGAAGCCATCTAGCTGAATTTAATACAGAAAAAACACATGGAAAAGTTACCAATTTGTGGACCTGAGGCATGGTAAGCTGTGACACTGCATGGCACTGATCAGTTTCAAAGCAGTACAGCAGGACTGATCCACTTTGTGATGAATTTGAAAGTTTACTTTGCATATTTATGTACACTTTGTAATCTTTTGGGGCGCCCCCTTGTGTTGTTTTGTTTTTTTGTTGTGTGTTTTTTACCTGGATTGAGTGCATGTACTGTAAGTCGTGGTGAGGACTGACATGAAAGTAGTTTTAAAGGAAATGCATCTATTGTAGGACCCTGTACAAAGCACACAAATAATAAATCTGTTAACATTTTTATATTTTTTTCTCTTTCTTTTTTTTTTTGTAATAATCATGTTGCAATATTCCAGGTCCTGATTCATGCTTCTTCCTGGCTGCCCATAGCACAGTTCTCATCACAATTAGCTACTTTAATTACTGTGAATTGAGTTGCCAGTATTTTTATTTTAAGAAACATTTATCAAGTGACAGATTAATTTTCTTGCTCTCGTTCTGAATATGTTTTTATTTTTTAGATTTCTAGTTATCTTTAAAACAAGTAATGAACTACATTAATTTATGGATTCTATTAACATGATGAATTTCAGATCCTGGGATAGCTAGTTTCGTAACTCATTGATGTGGTGTAGATGACACTGCTCAGCTTTCCCGTGGTATGTTAACAGTCAGACCTTTCTTTCTTAAAACTGTTCTACAAATTGAGTTTCCTTTACCAAAATATCCTTTGTGTTTTTTTTTTTGTTTGTTTGTTTTTTGCCCCCTTCCCCTCCCAGATTTGAATGTGGCAGTGTAAAGGTTGCAGTTCAAAGACCTCAACTAGAGGCCAGTTGCTTAAACATTATAGATTAAAACATCCACATTATGGGCGCAGGCACCCATATCCTTGCCCATATAGTAGTTGTCCATGTACATCTAAGTCATGGAATGCGCTCAGGTCACATTTGTGTCGAGTTCACACTAGAGAAACCTCACGGCAAACATTGACATCGGCGACATTCAGCTGTCATGTTTGTGGGTTCTCTGAAATTGCCTCTGAAAAGGAGTATTTCACGCATATAAATTTGCATCTCAAAGCCAATGAAACAGTCCCCTGCATATTCAAGGGTTGTACATTTAGGACAAATATTTATGGGACATTTAAATCACATAAAAATAGAAAGCACCTTGGTTGTTCTTACAGTGACTTTAAACCTGGAATAGTTGCAGAAAGAGAGATTTTTTGAAAGCGCAAGTGTTTCAGGTGAACATGGAGACTATGAAGAATCAGAAGAAGCACAGCTTGAAGTGCAGTCTAGTTTTCAGAGAGACTGCTCAGAAATCCTTGAGAAGACGATAGAAGAGAAACTTGCAGCCGTGTTGCTTAAGCTGGAAAACATACTCCATGTTCCCAGTAATGCAGTCGATGAGCTTTTACAGGACTTGCACTTCCTCATAAGTTCTGCATCCCAGACTACATTAAATGCTATTGTTTCAGATTTTTGTACTGAGCATAATCTTGCCCTTGATGCAAAAGAAATTGAGGAATTGGCCTCTGCTTTCTGTCTTGCTAATCCCTTGACCAAAGCAATTGGAGATCAGGGCCCACTTGGCACTGCTTTTAAGCGGAAACAGTACTTCAAAGACAAGTTCCAAGTAGTTGCACCAGTTGAATATGTTTTGAATAAGGAGTGCAACCATACCTACCAATATGTACCATTATTGCAGTCATTGCAGCAGCTCCTTAGCAAAGATGGTGTAATTGATGGTGTAGTGGAAAACTACAGTGGTCACAAAAAGGAAACTGCACAACAAGAATACAAGTCATTTCAGGATGGAGAGTTTTTCAAACAAAATGAGTTCCTATCTTCAGGGGAATTGACAATAAGTGTGACCCTTTATATTGATGAGTTTGAAGTGTGCAACCCTCTGGGCACTTCCAGAAAGAAGCATAAACTTAGCGCTATGTATTGGATTTTGAGCAACTTACCCCCAGGCCAGCACTCCTCTTTGTCATCCATCTACTTGGCAGTACTGTGTAAAAGTAACTACATCAAGGAATACGGATATGGAAAAGTGCTTGAACCTCTTTTGCGTGATCTGGTTGTCTTGGAAGAGCGTGGCGTGTTTGTCCCACAGATTGGAAAAAATATTAAAGGCACAGTACAGTGTGTAGCTGCAGATAATCTGGGTGCCCATGGTATTGCGGGCTTTGTGGAAAGTTTTTCAGGAGAGTATGTTTGTCGATTTTGCACAGGGCGTTTCAGTGATTTTCAGACCAAGCAGGTTCTGTCGGGTGATTTTAATCTTAGATCCAAAGATGAACACAAAGAACATGTCAAACATGCAGTGGAAAGTGGAAAGCCTTGTGTTGGTGTGAAAAGGCCATGTGTGCTGACAGAAAATCTTTCTCATTTTGATGTAACAACTGGATATCCACCTGATGTACTCCACGATCTGTTGGAGGGTATTGTTCCAGTGGAACTTGCACAGTGCCTGGGTGTGTTGATATCCAAACAATACCTCTCTTTGTACACTTTAAATAAGGTCATTCTCAGTTTCCCCTACAAAGGAGAAGATAAAACAAACCGGCCCCCCATGTTGTGCCACAAAAACTTTTAAGCAAAAAGACAATAGGTGGCAACGCAGCTGAAAAATTGGACCCTCATTAGATTGCTGCCTTTCATGATTGGAGATGTTATACCTGAGGGTGAACCAGTGTGGGAGATAATTTTGGATTTAAAAGAGATAGTGGAACTTGCGGTTTCCCAGATCCATACAGAAGAATCCATTGGATATCTTCAGTTCAAAATATCTGATCACAGACAGAAATATCAAGAAGCATTTCCCAACCAAAAACTCCTCCCAAAGCATCACTTCTTAGAGCATTACCCTCACATGACCCCGATGTTTTGGTCCTCTAGTTGGGGTCTGGACCATGAGATTTGAAGGCAAACACAGTTTTTTTAAGGAAGTTGCCCATCACACCAAGTGCTTCAAGAATGTTGCTTTAACACTGTCAAGAAAACACCAGATGATGATTGCATATCACTTACACTCATCACGTCCTCAGAAACCTGCAGTTGAAGTATCAAGTGTATCGAGAGTCCCTGTTGAGGTGCTGAAAGAGGATGTATCATTGCCTCTTCAGCATATGTACCCAAACATGGCAGAAGTAAACATGGCTAACAGCGCAGATTACAAGGGGATCAACTATAGAAAGGGAATGATAGTCATTTGTGGATTTACTGATGGGCTACCTGAATTCGGAGAGATAATAAGGATATGTGTACTTCAGGATACGCTGAATTTCATAGTCAAGATGTTCTCAGCTTGGTTTAGGGAGCACTACCGGGCCTTTGAACTGCAACCATGTCCAACTGGCACAACGTCTCTGATAACACATGACGAACTGGCAGAGAAGTACCCATTACATGACTACTTTGTTGGGCCCCTTCGACTGGTTACATTTAAAAGATATCCATATATTAAAAGCACATGTTGAATATGTGAGTAAATGGCTTTAATTGATAGCTTACTAAATGTACACTTTATTCTCACTAGCATGTGCACCTAATACTAACCCATCACCTCTTTCCTCTTGGCTGTTTAGTAACCTGCTCTGTGCCTGCACTAACTCTCTAAACTGGTAGGGCTGGGCAATATTTTGATATCATATTGATATTGTGATATAAGACTTGATATAATCTTGGATTTTGGATATTGAAATATCAGAATATGGCATAAGTGTTGTCTCCTCCTAGGTTTAAAAAGGCCACATTCATTAATTCATACATTACACTAAAGTGATGACATTTTCTGAACTAGCAATTATTTGCTTTTACCCACATAATTATTATAAATGATGACTATTATCAAAAATCTTGTGTAAATATTTTGTGGAAGCACCATAGTCATACCCACAATATCATCACAATATCAATATTGAGGTATTTGGTCAAAAATGTCATTGCCTACTCCAACCTAAAGCAACTAATTTGAGCACTGTTAACCATAGTATGACACTTAATTTTCCATGCTACTATCATTATGTCACTGGCTTCTGTCTGGATTGCTCAATGTTTGCTTCAGTGTCCTGTTTTATTTATGACCAAAGTCAGTTGGTTTCTCTCTAATTTGAATGGTTTTAATTTATACAATCCTAATGACTTTATATTTGTGTTTTCAGCTTCTCTAGACTGACGCATTTGGATGATGGCCGCACCAGTAAAACTGCGGATTATCCTTGGTTCCAACAATGCTGAAAAACTGACCATAGAATCAGGCATGCCAACGTCTGTTGAGGATCTTGCAAATGAGATCAAACGTCAGTTTGATATAGAGGAGGACATTAGACTCCAGTACATGGACAGAGACTTTGATAACGAGTTTGTTAACCTTAACCAAATTTGCGACATTCAAGACAAGAGCACAGTGAAAATCATCCGCTTGTCAGATGCTCCAGACCTCAGCCAAGGCAGCATGAACCAGAGTGGGGAAGAAGCGTCCTCGTCATCTTCTGACACAATAATACTCTTCTCTGATTCACAATCTCCTCGATCACATTGGCCCACAGAATTCCAAATTCCCAAGTTTTCCTATGATGTGGAGATGCAACTTCGAAGTGCAAACCAGGACTTTGTATCAAATGGAGTTCTTCTGACCCCTGGTCATAAGCTTAAATCAGACATCTTGGAAAGTCTTGCTCAGGAAATAATCAAGTTCAAGGCATATCCCTCAAACTTGCAAATTGAATCTGTTGCTGAAGCTTTAATCAAAGCACATCCATGTTTGAGAGAACAGGGATCCTTCAGTGGTTTCTACGGCTGGAAAATAAGCCTAAAGTATAAGATGGCAAACTACAGGACAAAACTTAGAAACTTGGGGTCCCCAGAACTGAGCATCAATTCCCTCAAGCACAAACCTGCAGATAGATGTCAGCCTGCCTACAATGTCAAAAAACCGAGGAAAGCCGAAGTCAATTTTTGTCCTCCCTATCCTGCTGGAGAGACCAAGGACAGCCTTGAAGGGGAAAGATTGGCATTGTTATCTGAAGTCAAGAAGAGACATAATGATAAAGTTGTCAAAGAAAAGATGGCGAAGACATTCGCATACAGAAGGCAGGAGGTCATCGGAGACAAGCCCATGATCGCGGAGTTCAAGAACAGGTGGCCAGGACTGTTCACTGCAACAGAGGTATGAAATGCTTTTTTAAATCAGCTATAGTCAACAATTTATTTATTTATTTTTTCACATGGGAATGTTAATCATTTTGTGTAAAATGTAACACTGTGCGGTTATATTACAGCACAGCTTGTTTTTTGTACATTCTTGTGAGAGTATTTCTGTTTTAAATGTTTAAATGTTTTAATAGTTACCAATAATATGTTGTTCGTGGACATTATGTTTTCAGGTGGAAGCAGAATTTGTGAGGATCACCACTGGTCCCCCTTGTCTCAAAGTTCCATGCACAGCTTGACCAACTCACGGCCCAGTTCATCAAATTGTTCAAGAAGAAAGGAGGCTCTGCAGGGACTAACATCAGCAGGATTTTGGTCCCAATCACACAGGTATGTTTTGCCAGCGGTAGTGAACAATATGGAATTATAAATTGATGTTGACTACTCAGTTTTGACAAGTATACTGACAAATTAACAGTGAGAATAATATTTCAGTATTTTTTTTCTCTCTCTCTTTAGAATGAAACTGTTGAAAAGAGGAGGGAGTGCATCCTCAGGGCGCTTTGTACCTACCTGAACGAAGACCCGAACATCCTCTTCAAAGAAAAGAATACCTGGTTGGTAATTTTAATAGTTTAGTTTATACCTGTAATAAATCAATTTCAATTTTAACCTCTGGGGGGGTGTTCCCAAGGACACGGATGTTGATGGCTTGTTGGTGCCCTGGGTGTGGCTTCGTTAGTGCTCCATTCTGTTGTAATGACAGCCAACTCTAAGAGATATAAATTAACTCAGCTGACAAATTCATTGTCTATAATTTTGATGGAAATCATTCGGCACTGCTTTATCTTATTTTTACACAAATAGCACTTTTTGAAGTATCATGCGATTTTCATTAGAAGGAAACCTGAAAAGCAAAAGTTCATCTTTGGAATTCTACAAAATCTGTGATTTCATAGATTGATTGTGTCCTTTCTTTCTCCTCTATGTAAAGGATACTGATGGTACTGCTGCACAGACGGAGCTTGAGCAACTTACCCTTGGCATCTACATCATCAAAGTCGAGGGAGGTGATGCCACCACTCCTCCAGCTGATGTTGGAATAGTGATCGAGGGTGTTGAAGTTCTACATGACCTGGGAGACGTCACCTCTGCATGTGCACTCTTAATGGGTGTCATTTATGCACTGAACCTCAGTTACCCTAAGGAACTGAAGACCTTCTTTGAGGTACTTCAAAAGCTCTTCCTTCAGCTTGATGTTGCCAAACTCTCAACCAAGGTACAGATGCTCAAGAACAAACTGTATCAATGAGAAGTTCTTGTTTGTTTATGTAGATATTGAAACTCTTAGAAGATATTGAAACTCTAACCAGTTAAGAACTCCTTGTAGTGGCTACAACACGAGCTGACATGTTTGTAAAAATGTTAATAGCAGTTTTTTTTTCCTTCCACACTACTAAATTAAAGGTTGACAGCAGCACATGTGTTGTTATAGTTTGACTATTATGCTGTTTCAAAAAAATTGAGAACTACAAGCTTGTTATATTGTTATACAATAATATTGACAAATCAGGGATGCTCTGTTGGATGTTTCATTTGTTTATGCTCCATCAAGGATGTTAATAATTGTTTATGTTGGATAACAATGCTGCAACACAAGTTGACATGTTAGTTAATATAATTACATTTCAGTTGACAGCAGCATGTGTGTTATGGTTAGATGATTATGCTGTTACAAAAAAAAAGAAAAGAGAACTCCAAGCCTGTTGTATTGTTGGACTGTTTACAACTTTTGGTGGTGAACACCCTAATGTCTGTTGAGGGTCTTATTTTGGACCAAGTGGCAACAAAATGTTAAATTTATACTGTTGAATAAAGAAAATAACAAAAATATGTTGGGTCTACAAAATTCATTTGCGTGGAACCCGTTGACAAACTAGAATTAGGTCACACTAATTAGTATAAAATAAATTGGATGAAAACCTATTTTAATAAATTGAACTTAAATTTATTATTTTACTTCTACGAATAAAATATATGTTTAAAGAACAAATGTAAAATATTTAGCCTGAAAATAGATTATTTATGTCCATATAACATAACTGAATTTGACTGGATAAGCTTAAATATCTTTTGTTGAACAGGAGTAATTTTATCTAGTTGGGTCAATTCACATTGTGTTAATGTAATACAAGTTTATTAAGTTAGATGAACTTAACATTTTTGCTTTAAACTAACATAATACACTTATGTGGAACCTGTTGACAAAATAAATTTAATTAAAGTCAATGTTTCATTTTTTTGAGTGTGTTTCCTGGCAGTGGATTTGCCAGGACATATCCGACCAAACCAAGTAAAATAAGTCCTCTCATCTTGAATGCAGACAGTCGTCCTGTCTGTCCCTGCATCTGCTTTGTTGTATCAGCGTAAAGCTGTGGAGTTTGGTTTTATGTTTCACTCGTAACCTAATATCAAAGTCCAACTCACTCACTGAGATTTTTTTTCTTTCTTTTTTTTTTAAGATAACAGCAGATGGTTTAATTTCCTGCACAAACCACATGATCAGAATAAATAATGTTTTTAGATTCATGCTTCATTTATCAGGATTCCACTAGAAACTGTCTAGTAAAAATTGATAGCCCCTTTGTACAAGTCACAAAAAAAGCTGTAAGCAAAATTAATTATAACTCACCCTTTCGCATCTATTGACAGTAAATTGTGTGACATTTGTCGATTTGTATAGACTTAACATGGCAGTAAAGGTAAGTAGACGTCAGGTAAGACACTACCTGTACAGCCAGACCTTTTTATAAACTCTGTACGCTCACAAAAGTTTAAGTTTGTTTGAGGAACTGATTATGATGTTGGTCGGGTGCTAACATTATGTGCAACTCAAAAGTGCTTCGATTCAGATTGTTTTTGTCCCTCATGAAAGTTTACTCTCCTCACCATCTAATAATGTACCTATTATTGATTTAACTCCAAAATGTTCCTTTAATTTTGACAGAGGAACAGTGGCGTCATTAGGCCTATTTTAGGGGGGCTTCAGCCCCCCTAAATAATTAGGTTTAAAAAAATAAATAAATATATATATATATAAAGTTAACACGTTAACGCGTGATTAACGCAAAATAATTTTAACGCAACTAATTTTTTTAACGCGGATTAACGCGCCTGGCCGTTTGATGTACAATAGTAGAGGAGAGTAGGTTTAATGAGCCTCAGCCCCGCCGTAGTTGTAGTCCTCCGTAGTTTGTCAAAACAGGAAGCCATGCACTGACGTCGACGGCCATGCCGCAGACAGACAGACGTAAACAAACCGTGGATACAAAAGATACTATTTTGAATGGTAAGTTCAGCTTCAAAACCTTGCCTGATGGCTAACTCCACAAGATAAATGTTGTTTGTGTTTGCTGTCGATGTGAATTTAGTTACCACCGGAGTCCCGACTACTGAAATATCACTTGTCGGCTAATCAGAGCGCAGATGCAGAGAGCCCCCCCAGTTTGAAGCAAACCGCAAAAATATTTTGTATGAAGAACATAAGAGAAAATATTGAGTATATATATAATATATAATGGATTTGGCATTGTAGCAATAAATAAACATGCATTTGGTTTTGCATAAGGCAAGCATTTGTGTACTCTCAAGGCAAGGCAACTTTATTTGTAGAGCACAATTCGTACACAGGCAATTCAAAGTGCTTTACAGATGCATAAAATCACAAGAAGGCAAATAATCATTCCATACAAGCATAAAAATAATCAATAATAAATAAAAATTAAATTAATGAAAAAAATTAATTAATTAAATTAAAAATGAAGAGTGCAGATAAAATCCTTCCAGTCATCATCTTCACATCTAAACAGAACTGTTTTCAGTCTGGATCAGAACATTGTCAGAGTTCAGGTCTGTCTCACATCTTCTAGAAGACTGGTCCAGATTTTAGGAGCATAAAACAGAAATGCAGCTTCACCTTGTTTAGTCCTGACTCTGGACACCAGCAGGAGACCACTACCTGAGGTTCTCAGAGTCCAGGTTGGTTCATATGGATCGAACATGTCAGAGATGGACTTTGGGGCCATGAAGAGACTTGAACACAAGTAGAGCTGTTTTAAAGTCTATTCTCTGAGTGACAGGAAGCCAGAGACCTCAGAACTGGACTAATATGGTCATATTTCCTGGTTCTAGTCAGGACTCGTATTAATAAGAGTAATACAACTTGAAAAAGATCTGTATAAGGTAGATTTAGAACAGATAAAAATATGCGATTAATTTGCGATTAATCGTGATTAATTATTGACCGTCATGCGATTAATCTGATTAATTATTTTGAGAAATTGACAGCCCTAATATATATATATGTATATATATATATATATATATATATATATATATATATATATATATATATATATATTAGCCTGACCCAAATATTTTCAAGAGTATCTTTGTATTACTTTAATAATTCAAGTAATTAAGTAATATATTTTTCAGGGCTTGAAATTACAACCATTTTAGTCACATATGTGCCCAAAATGTAATCTGTGCAACTTCAAAATATTTGGGAACAAACAATTATTGTGCTGTGAGCGAAAGTTTATGGCATTAGGCTCTATGTTGATCAGTTATTAATTCAACTCATTGTGTGATCAACAGGCAAGGTCAAGTCAGAGAGCAAGGGGATCCAGGGATGGATCAAGAGGCAGAGGAAGATCAATTTATCACAGAGAGAGAAGGAGAGCAAGCAGATATAAGACTTATACTGTATACTTATACTGTATTGTATAAAACAGACTGAAATAATAATATTAATAAATTATTTCTCAGTCTTTATTAGCTGTTTGTGAAATGTTGTGCTCACACGCTACATTCGCTCACATCCTGTGCATCTCTTGGGGGCTAAGCCTCCCCTGTCCTTAAAACCTAGTGACGCCCCTGGTCAACAGCGTCCTGCATCAGCCAGCATAGACATATATAGAGATATATATATATATATCTATATATGTCTATGTCAGCCAGTAAGCGCCTCTGCGCGCGACGTTGCGCTGGTAGACCGGCGTGCGTGCGGGCTCTGCGCAAAGACGTGTCACCACGTACAGTGTTGTCATGACAACCCTGAAGGAAATTTCCATGGGAGCTCCCTCACGTGGCTTTACAATGTGACGTCATTGATGGCACGTGAGAAAAGTAGTATATAAAGAGGTCACACACTGTCAAATCTTCAGTGGGTCCCCTCGGGGAACCACGGGGAGCCTGGTGCTTGGATGGCGCCGGGACCGCTGCTATGGGCAGCAGACGGTCCCATTGCACGCGCCAGATCCGCACCGCGCAGAGGCTCGCTCTCTCCCTTGCCAGCCAAGGGGGATCGCGGGCCGAGCATTGCGCGGTGGTCCGTGATCTCCCTTTGCTTGCCAGGGGATTCCAGTGCCCTATCTCCGCGGCCCATACGTGCGCCGCCGGCGTGGCCCACTCTTTTAAAAACTCAAAAATAACACCCCAACCATCCATTGTTGGTGGTTAGTAGTGCATGGTGGCACCACGCAGTACTAACCACCAACAAACCTTACTTTTTATTTATTTTGTTTTGCCTCTTTTTGGGCCCTTAAAACACCTAATTACAGCGTGGATTCATGCTTTTACTTTTTACTCACCAGCAACCGCTTATGTCCAAACAACACAATATTAACTATCGACATATTCTTTTTCTTTTTCATTTTAAGAATGAAAATGAAAACGACCCTGCCTAATGTATCATCCTCTTCTCACTAAACTTACTTGTGGGTTGTGGTGGGGCTAATTAGGGGCTCAGCACCCCTAAAGCTCTGACCCTAGAATCGTCCCTGATCCCAGCTATCCGGGAGAAAAGCAGGGGTCCACCCTGGACAGGTCACCAGTCCATCACAGGGCCACATATAGACAAACAACCATTCACAATCTCACTGACTTAAAATTTAAAGAAAAAACATTGATATTGATTTTGCCAACAGCAGACAGCTTAGCTACATGCTCAAAGCTCATGATCAGAGTAGATGTTTATATATATATATATATATATATATATATATATATATAATATATATATATATATATATATATATATATATTCAAGATTAATTTGTCACTACTCTGTTGAACAACATGCACCACAATTCTGAAGGCGATCCCTCTATGCTAGTCACAAAAAAAGATGTAAGAAAATATTAATTTTGCTCGGAAGTATGCAGTTTCACTATTCTGTTGTTCATCTGATCACAAGATCTTGGCTCATGACACAGTTATTCTTACATTTTCTTTGGAAATGAGAAGTCATTTCTGAGCTTTCTTAACCAGGGTTGACACGAAGGATGGCCATGACAACTTCTCCATGACATCGATCCCAAGGAACCAATATATTTGTGGATCTTAATTGCTCTCTCTTTAAATGAACAATCACCTCCCTGGTTTTGTTGACATTTAGCAGCAGGTTGGTCTAAAAAGTGCCATCATTGTAATCCAGCCAGTGATGACTTCAGTGGTGTTGTCTTCATGTCTGGGTGTGCCAGCCACCCACCTCCATTTGTCTAAATTGGGGTTTTGGGGCAGCCTCAGACCTCCCTCTACCCAGCCGCCTTCTTCAGCTCTTCCTAGGAAATACCAAGGTGTGTGACCTCATCCCAGTTGGACATACCTGAAACATCTCTCCAGGAAGGCTGTAGGAAGTCTCTCTCAATGTTGACTAAACCTTTGTGCTGCTACGGTGCTGAATGGCGCAAATACATTCAAACTGGCTCTCAGGCTCTTTAAAGCAACACAAAAAACCATTTGTAGTCTTTAGTTCAGGGGATGCCCCCATAGATGTGGAGGTTGATTCACTTTTACAGCACTGTCCAAGATTTACTCTTGTTTGATCTCTTGTTACGTCACATCCACGTGTTCTTATCTCTTAAGGGCCTCTGCCATGATGTCCAGTGTAGCTCTGTGAGGACGTTGCATCATATATTATATCACATTATATTATGAATTCAATACATTCAGGCCCACTGGGACAACAAAGAAATAAACTACACAAATTTCCTTACTTTTAGTGCTTACTTTAACTTCTGACAACAGAATAAGCTTACCCACAAAAAAAGTGAGTTTATTCAAGTTGTAAACTGGGTTTTGTAGAACTTATTGTTCATCCATAAACCCACAGCTTGTGTCAACCTGCTATCCCTTCCACAGTTACACGTTTAACTTCTCTGCTGACTCATTTCACCCAAATACATGTTTTGTTTTGTTTTTTTTTAATCCTCATCACTTGGTGGATAAAGACATTTTCTCACCAGACAGACTTTTATTTTTATTTATTTAAAGAGAAGTGAAAAACAAGTCAGAAAACCTGACATGCCCTCATTTGTTAAAATCCTTTGGTTTGCGTCTTCATTGCTGTTTTATCTGGAGAAAAAAAGAGAAAAATCCAAAATAAAAGCTCTTTACTTTGTCATTCAAAATAGACATCTCAAAGCTTAGTTTCTTACTCTAGTTAGTTAGTTGGTTAGTTTCTTACCTGGCAATAATTATACGGTCATAGAACGGGTCAGGGTCTGGTACGGCTGGATATCCAAGAATTCTCAGATCATCGAATTCAGGTAAATCAAACTATATTTGAAACAAAATACATGATGTTGGTTAAAAGGTCTTAAATAAATATACAAATAAAATCTATACACACTACACATTACTGTGTCTGAAGTCATGCCCCTAATATCATCATTTTGCTGTGCTGTCCAAATACAATATAATGAGCTCAGTTAATCCCACAATGCATCAAGTATATATTAAGTTTTAACAATTTCTTCAGTGTTTCTTCCACAGAACTCCCCAACATCATTTTAAATTACAAAAATAATTCTGAATGGGCTGCCGGTGCGATAACTCCGCCCTCCAATATCCATAATCTCACTATGAATTTTTCATGAAGCTTGGGAGCACAGTCCTGGTTTTGTTCCGGTCACCAAAGTCACCTTTCTTCTCCACTCTGATGCTGGTTTGAACTGCAGCAGATCATCTTGACCAGGTCTACATGAATAAATGCATTGAGTTGCTGCCATGTGATTGGCTGATTAGAAATTTGTGTTAATGAGCAGTTGGACAGGTGGACCTAATAAAGTGGCCGGTGAGTGTAAGTGACACCTCTCACCATGTCTGAATCAGTGAATCTGTGATCGACCTCACGGTCTACTTCAGAAAGCCCTACATGCACACGTACTAGGATTAGTTACACCTGGTTTGTCATTTCTGTGCCAAAAAAAATGACCTCAGTAGAATAGGTCAAACCCAGCTTCCTTGAAAATCCAAGTTCTCCACAATCCAGAACAACTCCTTCAGATCTTTATTATTATTTACTGCCTTCATGGTGCAGTTTTAAAGAGTTTCTTCTTGTAACATGATGTGTTTCACCTACCTCTGGGTCATCCTGTGCAATGGTTTCAAGCGGTGTCGCACGTGCTTCACGGTGCTGAAATTGCAATGAATAAAACTTTTATTAAAAACAAAAAAGGAAACACTAACTTGAAACAACAGTATTGCAAAAACATTGTAAAAGCTTCAGATGAAATAAAAGCTCTAATTATCAAATTAGGACATCCGTATGAGAAATGCTAGAACTCATTCTTGCAAAAAGAAATGTAAAACAAATACATTTAAGAAAAACTGGTTCATAAAATTATGGATAACCTGTTGATTATCCAATAGTGCTATAATGTGAACATATTAAAATAATGCATCTGTAAAGTGTAAAGTTAATGCTGGCAGTCTTTGAAGGTTAGAGAACATAAAATATATCAGAAACTGTTAAGAGATAAAAGCTTAAATATGAATCCAGATCCCAATCAGAGGCCACAAAGTCTCCTCTTTTTCTGTATATTGACAGCAGTTTGTTTGACATCTGTGGTTGACTTCTATAAACTATAACAAGATGGCAGCCGCATGACGGAGATGCCATGATGGAAATTTGTGTGTAAGGACCCCATCCATATAATCACTTACGTGGGATGATATTTTTAAGTCTTAGCTCTCAGGACTAAAATTAATTACCATTTTTCTGCAAACACATTTTATGTTCTGGCTCAAAACTGGTTTGATTCATGTTGTTTTGGTCCCTAAAGAAAACTTACACTAATAACAGCCTAATAACAGCCTCTTCCCAGTGTTCCTTTGGGTTTTTAAGTCTTTATTTTTTTTGTCTTTTCTGTCAGCAGGAGGCAGTGGGTTTTCAGTGGGAACCAGGCATTACCGTAAACCATGTTACACATGAAAGGCTGTTTATAAATGAATTTTACCACTCTTGTCGACTGTCATCATTTATGTTTGTGTCAAATAACATTTGCCAAAATTGTAAATCAGCTTACCTTTACATCATCCTTGGGATCATTTCCTGGTTCTGGTGCCTAAAATGTGGACATCACAGTTAGTAAGTTATTGAAAATAAATAAAAACTGTAGTTCAGTACCAAATGCAATGCATGTTGTGTTATACAAATGCACTTCAAAGTAAATCTTTTATTATTGTGAAAACTGAATTCCTTTATCTCCAAGTAAAATTGAAATATTATCAATGCCATCATAGAAAGACTGAAGGACAAATAAACACTCAGATGACCAGAGATCCCAGTTGTTACATAAGTCTTTTTACATTAAAATGTCTTTTTAATCGATTTTTATCCACTAGGTGGCAGCACCAGTCACAATATGTTGCATCTGGGGCTTTTTGCAGACACATCCACTTCTGGTAAAGAAAGAAATAGGCCAAAACAAGCGATACAGATCATTCATTTTGCATCATTTTCTGCTTTCAGAACCATGATGTGCTACTGCAATACAGTCTAGATAGCACAGATCCAACGGCGAAAGACCAGAAAGACACAGATCTACAAAGCGTCAACAGATGTGAATTAATGAATCCTATAATGTCTAGTTTGTCATGAACTCAGATAGGCTCCGTTTGAATTACAGATCATGTTTTATCACAGTGACTCAAACAGTCCAACATCACTGAGAAAATTTACTGAACAAGGGTTCATTTACTTTCTCGCACAAAGAGCTGTTGGTCGTGGTGGAGTTGACCGTCGTGGTGGAGTTGACCGTCATGTTACAGCCCTCCATCTGTTTAAGGTCGCCTGATTCATCCTGGAAGTTTTAGAAAGATTTATCTTAGTCCAGGGATGTAAATGCATTTGTAGTTCATCTTAGAGAAGCTTTCATAGCAGCTGATATTAACATTTCTAGAAACAATGCCAAAGATTTACTAAATTCGTCATAATTCATGCTCCACACTTCATTCAAATTAAAATTAAAATTACAAATGTTCAAGCTGTGTTATTCTGAGAGTAAGAACAAACACTGGAGTATATGTAGAAGCAGGAATATGCAGCAATAACTGAGATTTTCTTCTGTTATAATAACTAAATACCTCATATGTCAAATAAGGTTTTTAGTTATTAAATTCCACTGAAACAGGTTGATATTGGGAGATTTCACGGTGATTTCTGGATATTGATTTCAGGAGTATTTTTCTTTCTCATTTTGTGAATTTGATTTTAAACTGAAATGAAGGATTACAATCACACAAGTGAGAGGACATGATTAAAATAGATCGCTTTAAACTGACTGATTATACCTGTTAGAAATGAAAAATGACTTCAGCTTATCAAGAGATAAATGAATTAAAGTAAATGGATCACAATTTATTTCAAATGTAAGAGGTTCAAATTTGATCTAAAATGTAATCAGGGAGATTGATATTTAAATCCAAAACTCACATAAACACAATTTAACAATGTCAAAGAGAAATTTAGTCCACATATGACAACATAATTAGAGATTCTTAACTTTTTTATTTTTTATTTTTACTGCCAAAAGCAGGTGGTTTAACATCACAACCAAAGCTCTTTATCAGAATAGATGTTTGTTGTTTTTTTTCAATTGAAGATTCATTTGTCATTATTTTGCAAGAAAATTTGCAACAAAATTCTTGGGAAAAACAATTATTGCAGTGAAGCAGTCTGAGGACGTTTACTGTTCTTCTGACAAAGTTCATATGACCTTTGGCCTTGCCTTAAGCCTTTTTTTAAATTTCCTAAGACATAAGAAAGTCATTTCAAAGTTTTTCTTAACTAGGGTGGACTTGAGTCCATGTGTGGACCGTCATAGCTCTTTTGTTACACTGAGCTCCAGGAACCAATATATTTGTGGATCTTAACCACTTTCTAAAAATCCAAAATAAAGCTCTTTAGTTTGTCAAAATAGCCGTCTCAAAGCTCTTGATTATACTCTGGCATGTAAATACCAGCTGTGGTGGTTAGTTTCTTACCTGGTCTGATGGTGCAACTGGAAAGCCAAGAGAGTTTTTCAGAAAGTTCCATTCACCTGTATCATCCTATATTTGAAATATAATACATGATGTTTGTTAAAGGTCTTCACATTCAATTTTCCCTTCCAAGCTCTGAAGAAGATATACAAATAAAATATAGACACACTATATATCACTGTGTCTGAAATCATGACCTCAAAATCAATATTTTTCCTGTGATGTCCAAATACAATATAATGAGCTCAATTAATCCCACAATGCATCATGAATAGTGGAAAACTGACCTGTTAAATTTAATCTATGTGACAGCAGTGAATGGCATCAACAAAAATAACACTAGTTGTATCTGAAAATTCAGCTTAATGATGAGTTGCTTCATTGTTTCCTCCACAGAACTCCCCAACATCGTTTTAAGGTACCAAAATAATTCTGAATGGGCTCCCGGTCCGATAACTACGACCTCCAATATCCATAATCTCACTAAGAATTTTTTCATGAAACTGGAGCACAGTCCTCACAGTCTTGTTGGGACTGGTTTGTTCCAGGCCATGAGTCCAAACAACAGGTGAACCTGGGGTGAGGGCCAGCTAGGAGGGAGCGGGGAGCAGGGGCAGCTGTTTTGATGCAGATGTCCAAGGTTTGAAGTCTGGCCAAAACCCAATACTGATCTAATTCAATTGATTTGTGATAGACAAACAACCACACCCCCAGTTCAGGCAATCATCAGGTGAACACGCAAACTCCACAGAGAAAGCCCTCTGCTGGGATTTGAACCAGAAACCTTCTTGCTGTGAGACACCAGTACTAACCACCAAGCCAGAACAACTCCTTCTGATCTGTATTATTTACTGCCTTCATGGTGCAGTTTTAAAGTGTTTCTTCTTGTAACATGATGTATTTCACCTACCTGTGCGTCATCCTGTGTCACGCTTTCAAGCGGTATCGCAGGTGCTTCACGGCGCTGAAATTGCAATAAAGCTTCAGTTGAAAACACAAAGGGAACCCTAAACTAACTTGAAACAACAGTATTTGTTTTACCCTTTCATGCATGAAAGGATACATTGTAGAGGAAGCACCATAAAACCATTAGAAATAAAAATGTGAAACTGTACATGAGACAGTTTTCATGCAGTAGTCCTGTATTGTGAACATATTAAAAGAATGCATCTGAAAAGTAAGCAGTCTCTGGCATCAAGGCATCAAAAATCAATATAAGTCAGAAATTATCTTGAAATAAAAGCAATTAAAACTGTCAAGTTTTAGTTGAACCTGCAGCAATTACATAACTCTTATTAATGCTGCAAGAGTCAAGCCCATCAAAGTACTGGAACGTAAACTTCTGTGTAATCCTGTTTAATCTGATCTCTGCTTCTAACACACATTTTCACATAAATATCTTAAATAAGAATCCAAATCCAAATCAGTGGCCACAAAGTCTCCTCTTTTTCTGCGTATTGAC